>JBBPKF010000007.1:6162-17875 GCA_038089175.1 Binderoboletus segoi | reverse complement strand
GATAGTATGACAAGAATGGGTATGCCTTGATCTGCTGAAAGTAAAAGCCATTGAGGAATGGAAACCCCCAGTCAATGTAAAAGGAATTAGATCATTTTTAGGGTTCTGCAATTTTTATCACAAGTTCGTATCCAACTATGCCAACATTGCACACCCCTTGAATGATCTTACCAAAACAGATAACCCTTGGCATTGGAATGAACCCCAACAAACTGTGTTTCAACAATTAAAGGACATCTTCACCAAACAACCAGTCTTGCAAATGCCTGACAACACCAAACCATTTGCAATCATGACTGATGCATCTCTTGTCACATCAGAAGGAGTACTATTCCAAAAAGACAACAACAGGAAATACCACCCCTGTTCATATTACTTTTAGACATTCCTCAATGCAGAATGCAACTATGACATATATGATCATGAACTCCTCACAGTCATTCATGTCTTGGAAACCTGAAAGCACTATCTATGTGGTGCCAGCCACCCTGTCATAGTGTTCACCGACCATAAAAACCTCATGTTCTTCTGTTCTCTGCACAAGCTGTCCAGATGACAAGCACGTTGGATGTTGTTTTTACAGGATTTTGACTTAAACTTTGTCAGCATCCCCACCACCCAAGTAGCCCCAGCTGACACCCTCTCTTGCTACCTGTACCTGGCCACTTATGACACTGACAATGAGAATGTTGTCCTCCTCCCCAACCATCTGTTTGTTAAAACCTTGGATCTCTCTATCACTGACAAAGTTGTTCACTCATCAGAAAAAGACTCATTCATTATCTCCACCCTGCAAGCCATCTCCAATGGCATGTTCTCTATTGCCTGGTATCCCACTTCTGACTGGCACTTCTCCAATGGGCAGTTATTTTTCCAACAGCAACTATACCTACCTCCAGGCCAGTGGGAACCCATTGTTCATCACTGTCATATGGCAAAGACTGCAAATCATGGCAGTGTCTTCTGCACCCAAACATTAGTAATGCATGACTATTGGTGGCCCAGCCTTGCTACTTTTGTTCACAAATTTGTCACAGGTTGCCCAGATTGCCAAGCTTGCAAGGTAAATACACATCCAACCCAATCCCCACTCTCTCCCATTTCCTCTACTGCCATGCACCCTGTTATGCTGCAAGCAAGAGACTTGCAAGTCCTTCTAGCAAACAGCTAGACTTTCCACAGCTTCAGCTGGATGATGCACAAGGTGAGAGAGCACCCTTCGAGCCTGAACACTGCACAGGGCTTGATGATACCCACAGTAGGACGATATACAGTGTCATGGCAAGGCAACACTTTGAGGACACAGCTGTGCGAGACGGTGCACACCACAAGGTCAAGATAGCTAACTTAGGGTGATGAAGCCTAAGAAAGAAGTTGCTCTGATTGCAGGGAGGCACAAAAAGAACAAGATATGGAACATAGTGTGCTGTAGTGACTTATATACAGAGAGAAAGCACTTGAGAACTGGCATAGAATGTGAAAGAACAGAAGAGAAATTGCTGTGGATGATGCAATGTGGAACTCAATGGAATAGTAAGGAACTTGTCATAAGATGGCATGATCTTATACAAGACTGCACCCATGCAGACTCAGTAAGAAGGATAGTGTCTGTATTCAAGAATGTATAAAAGGAGAAGTAAGTGAAGTGTGAGAAATAGTATAGATGTACATGTGATTCCATGTAATGCATGCAGAATCCAACTGTCTGTGAGATGGTAGAAGAAGTAGTAACAATAAAGAAAGACCAAGAAAGGAAATAAGAGGGAAAATTGTAACATTACCCCCTTGTTTAGCTGGAATGTGCTACATTCCAGTCAATCCATCAGCTGTGGGGGTACGGTGACCAAAGTAGTATGTTCTTTGAATGGGCAGTCAGCTGCTATATGACCTTCTACTCCACAGTGCCAGCAGAAGTGGAAATTGCATCAGTGCACCCAGTGGCCAGGATTTCATCACAGACAAAATGGGCATTGGTATTTTGGGCAAGCACTACGTGTGTGCCCCAGTTTGTGACATATTGAACAAGGGAGGAATCTGGGGTTCTTAGAGTTGTCTTCAGATTCATTGGTGGAGGGAAGTTCCTTTGAAGGACTTGTTGCCTCAGGGTTTTTGGATGTGGATGATCATGGACGATGAAGAGGGTTGAACTGCCATTGAGACCTATGGTCCTTATTGTGTTTGGCATGAAAACAGGCAGGCAAGTCAGAGATGCAATTTATGAGGGGAGTGGGAGAAGGGGGTTCCAGGACAAAAGGAATTTCTTCAAAATATTCATGGTAGTCGTCTTCGGGAAGACGAGGGAGGACATCTACCAGTAGGTCCCAGAACATGACCAGAGCTAAACCATCAATGATATCAGCTAGTCCAGCATTGTGAATGGTGTTGAGCACCAACTGGTTTGTTTTAATGAGGGCTTGATTGGTCAATCCAATGCGAACCACAGAGCTAAAGAAAGGGAATATGTTTGCGAAGGATGTTCTACATAGAGCTAATCTGTGATATGTTTGGACCAACCTGGGAAGGGTGGTGGAATGGAGGAAGTGAATGTCATGTTCAATAAGAAAAGTAAGGCCAGGGTTCTCAAGGCATGCTATGTAAAAGTGATGTTGGAATGGGAGAGGGAGGTGATTGATGTGTAACAGAATGAAGTCTGGGAGTATGATGGCTGTTCATTCATGAGGGAACATCTGGGCAAAAGCAGAGGGTGAAGTTTCTTTGGATACTGGGAATATGGAATTGTCATGAATCCATTCAGCAAGTTCATGAGTTGAGGAGTGGGAAGACATGGGAAATGAACCGTTAGACATGTTTCATTCTGTGAGGTATGAATTGGCTATTTTCTGCCAGAAGTCATGAGGGACCGGTTGTTCATTGAAGTGGGAGACAAAGAAGGGCATGATGGCATTCAAGGGTTGTGCTTCTTCTTATATGCCTTTAGAAGGATCAAAGCTCTGCTGAAATTGTCTTCTGGTTCCCAGGTGTTTTCTGCCAAGGAGTAACCCTTCCACCTGATGAGATAGTGGCATTTCTTAGTTCCTCTGTGATGACTCATAATGGCCTCGATTTCATATTGCTCTTCACCATCTATTTCTTCCGGGGATGGGGAGATGATGTTAAACTGGGTCGGACTAACTTCAGGAAACTCCAGAACTCCAGAGTTTGGTTGGACAGGACTTGGCTTCACCATATGTGGTGTGCCCTTGCATGAGTCCTGGTCCTGGATTTATGGAGCAGAATTGGTTGAAGGGTCAGAGGTCAGAGGAGAACCATCAAGGTTCAAGTCGGAGGAGAGGTAGTCAAGTTTCATTGATATTCAAACTGAGGTATTTACAGGCTAGAGTACGGGGTTTATATACTACAGAGAAAGTGGATGACTAAGGAGTTTGGAGGTCGGGTAGGAGATGTACTGGAGGTGCTGTGGAGCTGTGCTCCACAGTTGACACTGCATGGAGGAGTCTGAGTAGCAGAACTAATACTAACACAGATAGAATGGAGTGGAACGTAAGAATATGGAACGTAACAGAATGGAGCGTATTGTAATGAAATGGAACATTAAAGCATAGCATAGGTACAAAAAGGAAATGGATCAGAGTTGTTATCAGAGTGACATTGGAGGATCGGAGTTGGACTTGTGGATCCAGGATATGACAGTATCTCCCTCTTAGGCCTGAACTCTTGAAGGCCATTGAGAATCACGTGTCCTTGTTGATTCTGCCAGAGTTGGAAATGGAGTTTGAATGAATCTATAAAGTCCAGAGGATTGTGTGGTGCTTCCTTAGGAATTACCATCATGTCTGCCTATCCCGACATCCACACCTGGTCCGACGAATACCTGGTGGAGAACAGTGATGATGACAATGACCTTTGGAATGCTAAGGCTGCTGAGCAAAGGAGGTGGGCCAAGGTGAAGAAGAAGGAGGAGTGGAGGAGGGTGGAGGAGGAGGAGCAGAGGCGAGCAGCGGAGGAGGCCACGAGGAGAAGGGCCAAGGAAGTGGCCAGAAGATGGGTGGGTTTGCAACATGAGGCATTGGTGGGGCTGACCATGAACAGGTGCAGCAGGTGCAAGTGGAGCAGAGCTCCAGCAAGGGAAAGGCACAAGTGGAGCTGGTGCTGGAGTGCTGGAGGTGTGAGGTGTGAGGCCAAGGCCAAGTGCAAGCAGCCTGGCAAAGAAAGGGTGGAGAGGAAGAGGAAGAAGAAGGCAGAGGGCTTGGAGCAGCCACAGAAAAAGGCAAGGTCAGAGGGGATGGAGGAAGAGGAGGAGGTGAACAACTGGGTGCAGTGTGCCCAGTTGATTGTGGGGGCAGTCCAGAAACTCCGGGACGCCGTGAAGAAGCAAAATGGGCTCCTGGAGGAGCTTGTCTTCCTGAAGGCAGAGGAAGTGTATGGGAGGGAGGAATCAGAGAGTGAAGGGGAGCTGGAGGAAGGAGAAGCAGAGGAGGTAGCGGAGGAGTTGGCGGACCTGGAGGACGAGGCAGCAGGAGGGCTGCTGGAGTCTGGAGTTGAGGAACAAATGTAGTGTAGTGTAGTCTTGCCACCTGTACCTCATGACAGGAATGTATGGCATGTTGACCGGGTCAAGCAGAGTGAGGTCTGGGCTTGTCCAGATACCAGAGATGAAACTCTTTGACAAGTTCCAAGGCATGACCAAGCTCGGTGGCAAGAAGCCAGGATGTTTCTTCATCAGTTCCTTCATAGCTGGACCATCTAACCAGATACAACAGCTTGCAGTTTCATTGTCTGTGATCTATCTTGGAGTCGAGGATTTCGGAGATTTCATACTCCAGTTCTCTGTTGACTTCGACCAGAGGCAGAGGGGATTGGGTGCAATTGGGAATGGTGTTAGCAGTAGCAGGTTCCAGTTGCGAGACATGGAAGACTGGATGGATGGACTTCATGGTTTCTGGAAGCCGGAGGGTGAAGGACAAGGAGCCAGCTTGAGCTATGATGGGATATGGTCCTAGGTTCTTCTTGGAGAGTTTTTTGGACGGACGTGTCAAGCAGAAGTACTTAGCCTTAACGAAAACCTGGTCACCAACTTTGAAGTCTGGCACTGGAGTTCATTTGGCATCTGTGGGTCCTTGGTACCATTCTTGAGTGGCAGCTAACTCCTGTCAGAGGAATTCATGGAGGGAGTCGAGGTCTACAGAGTACTCTTGGGCTCGAGCGGAGGTCAGGTCTCATTTGGGACGGACAGTGATGTTGGGGTGATAACCCTTGTTGGCGAAGAACAGAGAGATGCCTGTGGAAGCGTTTAGAGCATTGTTGTACATGAACTCCATGAGGGGCAGGAGTTCAGACCAGTTGTCTTGCTGGTAGTTACAATAGATCCAGAGGTATTGTTCCAGGGTCTGGTTCATTTGCTCTGTCTGACCATCGCCTTCCAGATGGTAACTGGAGATGAAATGGAGCTGGATGTCGAGAGCCTTTCCAAGGAAGTGAAAGAAGTGGGAGACAAACTCCGAGCCTTGATTGGAGGTGATGTGTGAGGGGACTCCATGTTTGGAGAAGACATGGAGGAGGAAGAGTTTGGCCAACTCTGGAGATGTTACCTTGTTGTCTGTCAGAATGAATGTACATTGCTTTGATAGGCGGTCAATGACAACTAGGATGGCAGTGTGTCCAGAGGAGGTGGGGAGTTGTTTGATGAAGTCCATGGAGATCAAGTTCCATGGCTTCTTGGGGATGGGAAGTTGCTTCAGGAGCCCATAGGGCTTATGTCTGGGGACTTTGGCATGGGCGCAGGAGGTGCAGGAGGAAATGTATTCCTTGATGAAGATCCGGATGCCCAGCCAGGTGTATTTGCGTCAGATGAGTTCTAGTGTCTGGTTCTGTCCGAAGTGTCCAGAGAGCAGATGATCATGTTTGTATCAGAGGATGTGGAGATGGAGGTCATTGGCCTCAGGGATGTAGATGCGGTCGTCCAGCCATAGAAAACCTTCAGAGTCAATGGTCCAATGGAAGTTGGAGAGTTTGGGAGTGGACAGATGGATGGATGCAATGGGATTGGAGGGGAGTGTGGAGAGGATGTCACTGTGGAGCGATTTGATGTTGAACAGTGAACCAGCCTGGAGGACCAGAGCTGCTAGATATGTCGCTTGGAGGGACACAGCAAGTTGTGAGTGAGTGAAGACGGGTCGGAAGTTATGGGGGTTGACATGGGTGTAGTCCCTATCCCCCTCTTTGGAATAGATGTCCCAGCGTCTAGTGAGGGTGTCAGGTTTTGTGCCTAAGTATCCAGAGTGGAAGCAGACAACCATGTTGAACTGGGAAAGAAACTCCGACCAGCAGGCTTGATGGCAGGTCAGGAGTTTCGTGGTTGCGAAGTACTCCAGGTTCTTGTGGTCAGTGACAACATCAACTGGAGTACCAGAACTCTCCAGGTAGTGCTGCCAAGTCTGGAAAGACTCATGGATGGTGAGCAGTTCCTTGTCATGGGTGTCGTAGTTGAGTTCTGGAGCAGAGAGGGTGTGGGAATAAAAGGCAATGGGCCAGACTTCTTCATCCGGGCACTGGAGGGAAAGAATGCTGGAAATGGTGTAGTCAGAGGTGTCGGTCTCGACGATTAGTGGGGCATTGGAGACCCAGTGGATGAGGATGGGAGTGGAGGTGAAGGCGTTCTTGAGATGCTGAAAGGCAGAGCAACATGCGTCATTGAAGTCCCATGGAACACCCTTGCGAGTGAGGTGGGTGAGTGGAATAACCAGACTGGAGTAGTTGTGGATGAAACGACAGTAGAAATTTGTGAATCTGAGGAAGGATTGGATGTCTCAGACTTTCTGGGGCTCAGGCCAGTCTTGGATGGCCTTTACCTTCTCCAGGGACATGAAGAGTCCAGAGGGAGAGAGCTGGTATCCAAGGTATTCTGTGGAGTCCGTATGGAATTCGCATTTTCCAGTTTGGCATAAAGTCCGTGTTTCCGGAGTCGCCAGAGAACTTCACGGACATGCTCTTTGTGGGATGCGCGGTCAGCAGAGAAGATGAGGATGTCATCCAGATATATGATCATGGAGATGTCAAGGAGATCTGCAAAGATGGAATTGACAAACTGCTGGAAAGCCGCTGGGGCATTGGTGAGTCCGAACGGCATGACAAGCCATTTGTACGATCCGTAGTGCATCCAGAAGGAAGTCTTTCATTCATCGCCCTCGGTGATGTGGACCAAGTGGTACACATGCTGGAGGTTGAGCTTGGTGTAGATCTTCGCGTGGCTCGGAGCGTTGAGGAGATCGGAGATGTGGGGGAGCGGATAGCGGTCTTTCTTTGTGATCTTGTTGAGGCCTTGGAAGTCAACGCAAAGGCAGAGTGAACCATCCTTCTTGCAGACAAAGAGGACCAGAGTGGTGTGAGCGGAGAATGATGGGTGGATAAAGCCCATGGAGAGGTGTTTGTCAAGGAATGCTCAAAGGGAGTCAAGCTTGGATGGGAAAAGGGAATAGGTGGTGCCTATCGGAGGGGATGTGCCTTCTTCCAGATCAATCTTTAGATCGAACGGGCAGTGTGGAGCAAGGGTGGAGGCCTTGCTTTTACTGAACACATCCGTGAAGTCATGATACTTCAGAGGAACTTCAGAGAGATCGACTGGTTCAGGAGCGGTGGAAGCAGAGCAGAGATTGCTCTCCTGAGGGCGGAGTTGCAGACTAAACTGCATGGAGCCCTCTAGGTGACAGGCGAGTGCAAAGGCCAGAGCGCTGATAAGCATGATTGGTGGAGCCTTGCAGTCAGAGAAACATGGTGGATTGGAGGGGACAGGGTCAGCCATAGGAGTAGGGGATGGAGGCTGTAGAGATGAGCTCAGGGTTGTGGGCATGGCTTGTCCAGGTGAGCAAAATGAGATACTGTTTGAGACCCAATCAATCAATGGATTGTAGTGGGCGAGCCAGTTGTGTCCTAGCACAAGGAAACAAGAACCATCCAGCGGAGTGACATAGAATGTTGTCGGAGTGATGTCACCAGTTTCGAAGCAGACAGAGAGGTCGATGGCTTGAGTGATTGTGGAGTTTGAGGTTCCGTCGAAGAGATGGAGTTGGAGTGGAGGAATGGAGTAAGGGGAAAGTCCATGTGTATTGACAAATTCGCTATCTATAAAACAATCGGAGGATCCAGAGTCTAACAACGCAGGGAAAGATGGGATTTCATAAGACAACAGAGAGACAGAGGGCATAAGAGATCTGGGGTCAGAAAGAGTGAACGCATTGAGTCAGATCTCCTTCAGAGCACAGGAAGAGTCAATGCAACCTTCAGTCCATGTGGAGTCATGGAGGCTGCTGACTATTTTTTCGCCTCCGAGGAGGCCTCCAGTTTAGCTTCCAGAGTCATGGTCTTGGTTGTGCAAGCCTTGGCTGCTTGAGAGGTGGACTTTGAGCACTCTTTGGCCATGTGGCCAGCTTGACCACAAAACATGCACAAGTTGTTGTCGAAGCAGCACTTGCGCTCTGCCACTGTGAGCTTGCTGTCCTTCCCAAGCTTGGATGATAAGTCTGGCTTAGGAGGAGTGGATGCTCTGGAGTTGCTGGAGGTGCTGGTGGATTTTCCCATGGACTCCTTGGAGGAGCCAGGGGAGCCAGTGGAGGTAGCAGAGGGTTTGTTGGACTTCAGAGGGTTGGAGGAAGGCTTCGTCTGATGATTGAGTTCTGACTTGTGCTCCCAGTAGCACACGTTGATCATGTAAGTGAGTTGATGGAGGTCTATGAGCATGGAGGGCTTTCCGATGTGCAAGATCTCGTCCTTGATGCGATCCAGGAGGCCGTTATAGAAATAGTGCCGGAGGGCACCATCTCCACAGCCCCAGACTTGTAAAGTGATCTGGTTAAATTCTATGATGTATTTGTTGATCTTTTGACCATCTTTCATGGCCAAGTGATCAAGCTGGTGCTCCGCATCTCTGATGGGGTCATGCAGTCCAAAGTTGGTTTGAAGCTCAAGGACAAACTCCTTGAAACTATCCATCCAGAGTGGATGGAGTGTGGGATTCTCCATCTGCAGAAGGTCTGGTTCGAACCATTCTAATGCCATGCCCTTGAGATAGGACTAGGTGAACGTGACCTTGGCACGGTTGGAGGCGAAGGCTTTGGGGCAATCTTGGAAGTTTAGTTCACATTGAACCAAGAAGACCTGGAGTTTGTGGGGTTCCGTCCTGTCAAACTGGTCCAGTTCTTGGACTTTGGTTCACTGTGAGGTTTCAGAGGGTTTGTGACAGGAGGAGCGAGCAAGGCTGTGGATGGCATTTGCCAGATTGGCAAGGGTGTCATGTGGAATCTGCTTGTCTCTGGAGGATTCAGGATCTAAGTCGTCCCCTTGGAAATCGGAGTCATCATTGGAGGGATCATCTCCAGGCTCATCCAGATCTCCAGGGTCACTGTGATTACTTGGGGTGTGGAATGGGGGCAGAGTGTGTGGGGTGCTGGGGTCATCCGGAAGCTCCTCAATATGAGCTCTGGGAGTAGGAGTTTCTGGGTGAGGAGGTGGTCCCTGGGAAGCAGAACCGGGATTTCATCTAGCAGAGAAGCTATGGAATTGTTCAATGAGGTCTGGGCCTCAGCAACTGTTGCCAAAGGTGTTCAGGGGGTTGTAACAGGGAGACAAAGGGGCATTGGTGATGGCCCGAGTGTGGGCTCGAGTGACTCTAGTGGCCATTGGTGTACATGGACTTTGTTGCAAGTGGAAGTTTGAATATACTGTTAAACTGGGTTGAACTAACTCTGGGAAACTCTGGAACTCTAGAGTTTGGTCGGATGGGACTTGGCTTCACCATATGTGGTGTGCCCTTGCATGAGTCCTGGTCCCGGATTTATGGAGCAGAATTGGTTGGAGGGTCAGAGGTCAGAGGAGAACCATCAAGGTTCAAGTTGGAGGAGAGGTAGTCAAGTTTCATTGATATTCAAACTGAGGTATTTACAGGCTAGAGTATGGAGTTTATATACTACAGAGAAAGCAGATGACTAAGGAGTTTGGAGGTCAGGTAGGAGATGTACCAGAGGTGCTGTGGAGCTGTGCTCTGCAGTTGACACTGCACAGAGGAGTTGTTATGCTGCAAGCAGAGACTTGCATTCTTCAACCTTTCTTAGGTTCCTCAGCTGACGGCTGGACGACACTCAAGGTGTGAGAGCACCCTATACCAGAGCGAGCGAGCGCGACGTAGGAATTACGCGTCTACGGCTCGACGACCTTGACGGACTTGATACCGTTCAGTCAACTACAAGTACGGTGTCGCGGCAAGGCAACACTCGAGGACACAGTGGCTAGAGATGGCTAGCTCCACAAGGTCAAATAGCTAACTTAGGTTGACGAAGCCTAAGAAAGAGACGACTCTGATTGCAGGGAGGTACAAAAAGAACAGAATGCCTAACACAGTGCACAGTAGCGACTTCAGTACAGAGGCAATCAAGATAAGGGCCGGCATATAAGAACATGGTGGAACATCAGAGAAATCGGAAGATGAATCAAAAGGAATGACTAACGTGCTGCGGATTACTGAGATTTGGAATAAGGAAGAATGTAGAAGAAACCGGTATCCGGAAGGCAGCTAAACCTGAGTCATGCGGGGAAGTGTCCGTATTGGTAAATGTACAAGAGAAGAGCTAAATGTAAAGTCAAGAAAAGAAGAAACATACTCGAGAGTAGGAGGAACATGGTGTGTTCCCAATTGTCTATGAGATGAAGCTGACATAAAAGAGCCCATGGGATAGTAAGAAGGGAAAATTGTAACATTACCCCATTCCTACGCTGGAACATGCCATGTTCCAGTCAATCCTCCGCTTCTCGGGGTTCTGTGATGAGAGAAGTTCGCTCTTTGAATGGACAGTTGTCCACGATATGGCCTTCTTCGCTGCAGTGGCCACAAAACCTCATGGGGCAGGTGTGGGTCCAATGTCCAGGGTTGGCTCTCTTACAGAATGGGCAGACGTATGTTGGGCAGGAAGCTCATAGATGTCCCCGTTGGTTGCACAGAGTACATAGCAAGTCAGGCGTGGTGGTCAGGTAGGATAATTTGTCGTCAGAGGATGATTGGTAATCAAGGTTTGTCGCCCCAGCATAATCCTTAAGTTGCTCGTCCGAGATTTCACGTTTCTTTCTAGTCCACGTTCTACATACAGGGTGGAACTGTTGTTTAGAGGAACGGCGAAGTGTTGGTTCTGGATGAAAGGACGGCAGCGGAGAAGAGAGTTGGTCTGCTAACGGGATGGGGGTGGGCAGGGGTTCAACTTCCAGGTTGGGGGCAATCTCCTGGAAATATTCCTTGAACTCTTCTTCGGACAATCTAGGGAGGACATCTTTGAGTAGATCTTTGAACATGATTGGGGCCAGCCCGTCAATGATATCCGGCATTCCTGCATTAATGAGAGTGGATAAGAGGGATTGGATGGCTTCGACGAGAGCTTGGTTTGTCAGCCTGATGCGAGCTGCATTGGCAAAGGAAGGTTGTATGTTTGAGAATGAGGTGCGGCAAAGAGCAAGGCGGTGGTATGTATGGACAAGTCCCAGTAGAGTGAGGGAGCAGAGGTAATGGAGGTCATGTTTGACCAAGAAGGTTAAGCTGGGGTCTTCGAGTGTGGCTACTATGATATGTCTTTGGAAAACAACAGGAAGGCGATGGATGTGAAGGGGAATAAAGTCTGGTAAAATAATATCTGATCTGGGAAGAGATGGTATTTGTGCGAAGGCAGAGGGAGGTGGAGAGGTGTCATTGTTTCGGATGCATTCTGCGAGTTCATGA
>JBBPKF010000006.1:1394-15406 GCA_038089175.1 Binderoboletus segoi | reverse complement strand
TCACCATTGAACATGAGAGCTGCAGCATAAAGAGTCCATGCTGCTGCTATCAAAGCTGCTACCACATCCACAGACCATCCCTTCCAGCCCAAGTTTCCTAAGAATCTCTTAAAACCTTCAACCACTCTCTACAACTTGCTCACCAGTCTTAATCTGCCCTTGCCAGGAGAAGCTGACATCCCATCAGCACATACTGATTCCTCCCCCACATCTCTTACCTCCAGTCTTGATGATTTCTTTCAGCCTACTACCCCACCCATCACTGCATCATGACTACTTCCCTTCTCACTGCTCCTTGCACCTGCATACTGGACACCTGTTTCACACTCTCCTGCCTTTACCCAACCAGCTCTACCACCACTTCTGCCCCTATCTGTCACCAATCCACTGCCCCTGCCTACAGGTACCATGTCAAGTGGCATAACTAAAGGCATCAATGCTATGCCTGGGCTGGCATCCAACAAGGCCCCCTCCTTTAGTGGTGAGACATTGGAACTATTTGAGTTCTTTGAGTACTTTGAAGATCTTGCAGACTCCTGCTCACTCTCAGACACCAAGAAATGCAAACTGGTCATGCCCTATATCAACAAGGCAACCAAGTGCTTCTGGATAACACTTGCAGGCTATGAGATGTATGATTATAGTATCTTCAAACAAAATGTTCTTGCCCAGTACCCTGGTGCAGAAAAGGGTATCAAGTACACCAGACATGATCTTGAGCTGATTGTTGCTTCACCAGGCAATGATGACATCTCCACAGAGATGGAGTTACTACAATATTACTGCAGGTTCTGCCCCATTGCAGCATGGCTCATTGACAATAAGAGGATATCAGATCACAAGCAAGATCACTATTTCTGGCAAGGCTTACCCACCATGGTTTGCCATGCCATTGACTAATGGCTCGAGCTTGAGGACACAAACTATTCATGCAATGAGCCTACTAACTATGAAGCTGTCCTGAAGGCTGGCCACTTTGTCCTGTCTAATGATGCCTTTGATGCAGATCTGAATGATCCAATTGCCATGTGACTTCAGACCTTGTGAGACATACTGACAGGCTCCAACAAAAACTCACAGGTAATCAGTCAGATGGATATCCACCTTGACTCAGATGATGAAGATATGAGGGACAATGGAAAGGATGTTTGGCAGGATGTCAGGACTGAAAAGGTTTCCTTCAATCCCACAGTGCTTTCCAGGTCTTGATATGATGAGGTTGAAGAGCTTGCTCATAAAATGCACACCTTGGACATTGCTGATGTGTTCTACTCAGTGCTTTATACCCAGCTTGTATGCCTTGCCCCAGCTGCTGCTCAAGTATGGGCAGCACCCTCTATCCAGCAGCTTGCCAATCATGCTGCCCTGACACCTCTGCCATGGCCTCACCTCACAGCTGTCACATCTCTACTCTGCTACATGTGTGAAGGATCACACATCTTACAAGATTGTGCCTGCACTGTAGACTTCATTCACCAGGGGTGAATTGTTCATGTTAATGGCTATCTAGCCTTTTTGGATGGCTCCCACATCTGCAGGCATTCCATGACTAACATATTCAAAGGGACCATCAATGAGTACTATGAACAAAGAAATATCAGCCAGCCCAGCTCAGAGTTCCAATGAGATCTCCCACCCCATCTTTCTGCTGCCAATGTGCTTGTGCTTCCCAAATCTAACTCTGTCCTTTTTCAATGCACCCCAGTTGCAGAAAATCATGCTGTGATATTGGAGACAATTGAGGATGATGCTAATACCCTGGCTATTACTCATTTCAGGTCTCATGCTGTTGAAACTATGGAGGCCCCTAAGTCAGCTAAGGAGAAAGAATGGGAGTGCTCCCCCACTGACACAGCCACCTTGCCAGGCAAACCCACTCCTGTGTTTGCCTATGAGTTGAAAGCTGCCCTGCTGCAGGCTGCCAAACATGTTCATCAAACCATTTTCTCAACTCCCATTCCCAATATCTCTATTGCAGATCTTCTGACTATCAGTTCTGATCTGTGAAAGAAGGCTGTGGAGTACTGCAAGACTTACTGGATTTCCAGCATTGCAACCACCTTATCTGTCAAGCAGATGGTCCCTCCCCCAGTCCAAATTGAACATGCCACATCCCTGCAAGAACTTCCAGTTACCCTCAATGGCAGTCACAAGGAACTTGGCTTGCTGGATGAAGGATCCGAGATTGTGGTCATTTGGGAGGATGTTTGGAGGAAGCTCGGCATCTCCATCAACACCTGCATGAACCTGACAATGCAGACTGCAAATGGCAAGGCACAGCCCATGAATGGATGTGTTGAGATGCTTGAAATCAATGTCAACAGCATCAAGACATGGGCTCATGCATATGTCATTCCAGATGCCCCTTATCACCTGCTTCTCAGACATCCCTGGCAATGGTTGGTCCAGTTAGACAAACATGAGACCAATGACAGTGTCTATGTTACAGTGCACAATCCCCTAAATCCAGTGGATCATTGCCTAATATCCACTACTCCATGACCCTTTCCTGGACCATCAAAAGCTCATGAGTCCTTTATTCTGATGGTAGCTGCTCCCTCTGGCCCAGTTTCCTCCCTCACCCCATCTTCACTTGCTGATCATCAGCTCCATCAAACATTTTCTTGTGATCTGGTCCATCATGTGCTTGCCTACAAAAAGGTTGCCAATCAGGTCAAGCCAGTTGTCACAATGATGCCATAGCATGCACAGATTATCTGCTGCTTTCCTGAAAACCCCCTCCCAACTCTTCCATCCTTGTCCCCATGTTCACCAGACTTCTTGCCAGGCACCCGCATCACTCAGGAGCACATGGACACCCTTGGAATTTTGAAAAACACCTTCCTGTGGCACAAGGAACAGAAGCTTGCAGCTCAGGTACTGCTCAACAATGAAAAGGGTCTTGCATGGGATGAGTCAGAGAAAGGATGGTTTCATGATGACTACTTTCCCCTGGTTGTCATTCCAACCATTGAGCACACACTGTGGGTCCATCAACAACCACCAATTCCCCCTGGCATCCATGATGAGGTTATCACCTTGATCAAATCCAAGATTGCATCAGGTGTCTATAAGCCCTCCAATAGCTCATATCAGTCTAAGTGGTTCTGTGTCACAAAGAAGAATGGTTTGGTTTGCATTGTTCATGATCTTCAACCACTCAATGCCATTACAGTTAAGGATGCAGCCACTCTACCATATGTTGAACTCTTTGCAGAGCAGTCAGCTGGCCATTCTATCTACACTATGATGAATCTATTCATTGGTTTTGACCACCAGGCCCTTGCTGCTGAATCTCACAATGTCACCACCTTCCAGACATCCCTTGATATCTTTTGTCTCACCTCCCTGCCCATGGGATGGACTGATTCTTCTGTGATCTTCCAGAATGACATCACATTCATTCTACAGGCTGAGATTGACATAGCCCCAAATTTCCAGGATGACATCAATGTTCTGGGCCCACAGACTTGCTATGAGTAGCCAGATGGTTTCTTCAAAACCATCCCTTCCAATCTGGATATCTGCTGCTTTGTCTGGGAGCACTGCCTGAATGTCAATTGTGTTCTACACCACCTCAAGCATGCTGGTGCCATTGTATTGGTCAAAAAACTTTTCACCTGTGTTTCTGAGGTCATCATGGTGGGGCAGACATGTAGCTATGAATGACAGACTTCTGACAATGCAAAAATCTCAAAAATTATGAAATGGCCTGCCCCATGCCAGTCTTTCACAGAGGTCTGTGGCTTCCTTGGTACAACTGAAACTGTTCACATCTGGATCAGGGACTATGTGAGGATTGCCAAGCCCCTTGTCAAACTCACCCAAGATACCACTCCCTTCTTCTGGTCAGATGGAGTGCAGCGTGCCATGGACTGCCTCAAGGCTGCTGTCTCCTCCTGTTCTGCCATCTGCCCCATTGACTATCCATCATGCCAGCCAGTCACACTGGCAGTTGACTCATTTCACATTGCTGTGGGGTGCATTCTCTCACAAGATGACACAGAGGGCCATTGTCATTCCTCTCATTTTGGTCCCATTACTTGGAATGACTGGGAGTCTTGGTACTCATAGGCAAAACTAGAGTTATATGGGCTGTTTTGTGCCCTTCATGCTGTCAAAGTTTGGGTCATTGGCATCCAGGACCTCACAATTGAGGTTGATGCCCAATACATCAAGGGAATGCTCAACAACCCCAACATCCAGCCTAATGCTGTGATGAACAGCTGGATTGCTGGCATCCTTACCTTCAACTTCAAGCTGAAGCATGTCTCTGCCATGCATTACCAAGGTCCTGATGGGTTGTCTCAGTGGTCTTGAGGATACAGGAACAGAAGAAGAGGTCAAAGATTGGATTGATGAAGTGTTGGATTGCATGGTTTGGCTGTCAGGAGGGGTTGTGAATGGATGGTTCATGTTTCAAAATAATGAGGGAAGGGGAATGGCCCTGGCACTCTCAGCAGCTGTTGATGAAACAAATGATCATGGTGCTGTTACACTGATCAGTGACAAAATGGCTGAATGAGACAAGGAGTTGCATACCATCAAGGACTTCCTTCTCATCCTGACCACCTCTCTGGATCTCTCACACACACAATGAGCCTGGCTGGTCAAGAAAGCATTGAAGTACTTTGTCAAAGGAGGCAGACTCTGGCAGAATAATCCACACAGATGTCATCAACTAGTCCTATTCATCCCAGACCACCATTGTATCCTACACTCCACCTATGATGAGCTAGGACACAAGGGTATTTACTCCACATGCAGAACTATTGCAGACTGCTTTTGGTGACCCTCCCTTGATGATGATGTGGCCTGGTACATCAAGACATGCCATCAGTGTCAAACCTGCTCCATTGAGAAGGTCATCATTCCCCCAGTAGTCACCACTTCTGCACCTCTGTTTCACAAGGCCTATGTTGACTCCATGCACATGCCCAGCACACAAGGCTATTCATACATTGTCCAGGCATGTTGCTCACTAACTGGCTGGCCAGAATGAAGAAAATTGAAGACAGAGAATGGCTGAACCATCAGTTCCTTCATCTTTAAAGAGATCCTATGCTGCTGGGGAGGACTTGAGGAAATCATCATGGATAATGGGACACCCTTCATTGCAGTGCTCAAATGGCTTGCTGACAAGTACCACATCTGCCATGTCAGAATATCCCTGTATGACTTGCATACCAACAGAATCGTTGAATGCTTGCACCACACCATACATGACTCCCTTGTCAAAGCATGCAATGGCAACATAACATGATGGCCAAGTCTCATCTCCCATGTCTTCTGGGCTGATAGTGTCACCACATGTAAGTCCACTGGGCACTCCCCCTTCTACATGGCACACAGAGTCAAGCCACTGCTTTCACTTGACATCATCAAGGCAACCCTTCTCATCCCTGAGGTCACCAAAAAGATGGACACAGCTACACTCATTGCTACTTGCACCCATCAGTTAGCCAAATGAGACAAGGACATATAGCAGATTCACAAATGTGTCATGCACAATTGCCTCACCTCAGTTGCCAACCTCAAGAAAAGGGCTGCCCATGCAATTCACAACCATAACTTTCAACCTGGAGACCTTGTCCTTGTCCTTAACAAGAAAATAGAACCAGCCTCAAATGCAAAGTGTCACCCCTGCTGCTTTGGGCCCATGGTAGTCATGGCCCATTTCAAGAATGGCTTCTACCAACTCTCTGAAGTCAATGGCACCATCTCAAAGCTCAAGTTCATGGCCTTCCAACTCATCCCATACCATGCCCATTCATCCAAGTTCATGCCTGTCACACAGTTTGTCAACCCCATTGACCTCACTGGCATTGCTAAGGAAGAAGACAGTTAGTCTGGAGAGCAGCTGGGGACAGTTGCTATTTCAGAGACCCCAGCAGGTGTAGGGAATACCCTGCATACATTCCTCACTGCCAGTCATGACCCCTCACAATATGACTCTCATCCTTTACATTGCTGTGCAATCTTCATCCTTTCTTTCTCTTGTCCCACCTTTCCTTTATCTCTTTCACACCATGCTCCATATCATAGTTCTCCAGCAATGTCATAGTCTTGCATTGTTCTGAGCCACCCCCACTTTTCCTTTATCCTCTATGTATATAAAACCCCTTAAAGCACTCATTGAATGCAGAATAAGTTTCCACTTCCCTGTATGCTTCCATCCAATAAGATTAAGCTGCCACGGTGACCTGTAGCTTCAACACTGAATCAACAACAATCACCACTCACCACTATCTCCCCCTCTCTAGGCCACTCACCTTTCCCTTCAAACTCACCTTCTGTTCCTGCCTTAGCAGCAGTGAACTCCTCACACAATCAGATGATCATATTCTGCTAGATCTCCCATATTTTCTCCTCTTTCATCCTGATCTTCTTTCCCTTCTCCTCCTTCTTTACCAGGACCAGGATTTCCCATCACTGTAACATCTCCTCAGTCTTCCCCTCCTGTAATGGCAGAAATCAAAGCTGCATTTCCAAAAGCTTTCTCAGGCAAGTCTGAGGATGCCCAGAGATAGATGAAGGCCATAAAGGCCTATTTTACAGTGAATGCTGCACTGTTCACACAAGATGCTAACAAGTTATGTACTATGCTAAATCAGATGGGTAGCAGAATAAGTGGCACGTTTGCTGAACACTGGTACAACAAGATCATGGATGCCAGAGTAGCTGCTGTAGATAAAACCTTCAACAAAATGGTTGAAGATTTCAATGCCACATTTTACCCCATAGATCAGGTGTCCAATGCACACTATCACTTGAATTGCCCCAGACAACACTGTCAAAAGAACAATGCTGGAGAATGGGACAATGGATTCCAAGAGTACATCACTGAGGCCAGAAATCTAATTGATAGGGCCAAAATAGTCAACAAGAATGAAAGAAAACATAAGTTCACTGCTGGATTAGACCCCACTATCTTCAGCCAGATTGTTCTAGCCAGAGAACCCACCACCCTGAAAGAATGGGTAAAGAAAGCCACAGAAATGCATGCCCACATCACATGCATCTGAAACCTCCATGCCCCATACTACCAATCTTCTAGTTCCTTCCATAGACATCACAACCTGAATGTCATGGATATTGATTTCATCAAACTATGTCCTGACAAATGTGCCTGACTGATATGGGAAAGGAAATGCTTCATCTGTAAGAAGCTGGAATGTGTTATATTCAACCACCAGAAAGGAAAGAGAAGAGAGAGGAAGCCATACTTTGCTGCTCATACCCTCAAAACCAAACTGCCAGCCTATCAGCCAAGGATGCTGAAGGAGGTTCCCAAATCTCCTATCAATGAATATGTAAAAGCCTTTTGTCTCAAAGGAAGCTCTGATGAAGAAATCCTAAAAGTCCTCCACACATGCTTTGAGGATGAAATGCCAATTTAGAAAGCCAAGGAACCTATGAAGCAGCTGTCCCCCTCAGATTTTTAAAAAGGAAGCATTCTAAGTTGATGGACTCACTCCCTACCATAACCCTATCTCCCATGTACACTATGAGCAATGCCAACGAAGCTATGAAACTCATCATGCTGCATGGGAATGGAAGAAATGTCAACATGAAAGCCCTTTTGGATAGCAGAGCAACCAGATCATTTGTGTCTTGAGACTTTATCAGGAAACACTGCCTTGGGTTTAAAAGACTCAAACAGAACATAGCCATATGAAATGCTGACAGAACAGAGAACTGAACAGGAACCATCAAATTCACCACCCAACTCTTGCTAACAATTCAAGGGAAGAAGCCTTACACCCATGTACAGGATTTCTATATCATGGACTTAGGAAAAGAAAACCATCATCCTTGGACATTCCTGGCTTCAGAAACACAATCCAGTTATAAACTGGCAAACCAGAAATCTGTTAATGAAGAAAACACTAAAAACTTCCCTTGAAAAGAGCAAGCATCTCTCTATGATGGTCAACAAAATCATGGTATCTACAGAGATTGCTCAGAACACAGTCAAAAAGGAAGTCATGGTCTTCAATGCTTACAAAGAATACCAGAACATCTTCAACAAACCACCCAAAGCAGAACTCCCTCCTCACTATGATAGATTTGACTCCATGATTAAAACAGATGAAGAATTCATGCCCAAAGTGGCAAAGGTTTACCTGCTGAATGTTGCTGAGCAGCAGGCATGCACAGAGTTAATCAAAGAAAATTTATTCACCAGAAAAATTGTCCCCTCCACTTCTCCACAAGCATTTCCCTTTTTCTTTGTAGCAAAAAAGGACAGGAAATTACACCCATGTCAGAACTATTGGTACTTAAACTCCCACACAATTAAAAATGCTTATCTCCTCCTGATCATCTCTGATCTTTTTGACTGGTTTAAAAATGCAAAATGGTTCACCAAATTTGACATCCATTGGGATTACAACAATGTGCTCATTGATGAGAATATTTGATGGAAAGCAGCATTCATCACCACTGAAGGCCTCTTTGAACCCCAGGTTATGTTCTTCAGACTCTCAAATGCCTCCCCCCATTTCCAAAATATGATGAATCATATTTTCAGAGACATGATTGCACAAGGATGGTTAGATATCTACATGGATGATCTAGGATTTGTGTCAGCCAATATGAAAACACACCAGGAAAGAACAAAATGGGTACTGGAATGGTTCTGGAAAGAAAAACTATATCTAAAGTTGTCAAAATGCATATTTGATGCTGAAGAAATGAAATATTTAGGAATAATCATTTGGGAAGGGCAGGTCTGTCTCAACCCCCTTAAAGTGAAGGCTATCAAGGACTGGAAACCTTCAACAAATGTCAAAGGAGTCTGGTCATTCTTGAAATTCCGCAACTTTTATTGAAAATTTGTTGTCAATTACACCAACATTGCCCAACTGTTGAATGATCTTACCAAAAATGACTACCCCTGGCATTGGGAGAATGCCCAACAGAATGTGTTTAATGCATTCAAACAGATTTTCACACAGAAACCTGTCCTGCAGATGCCAGACAATATGAAGCCATTCACTATCATGACTGATGCATCACCTGTCACTTCTGAAGGAGTTCTTCTCCAAACTGATGCAAATGGTGAGTATCACCCATGTGTGTACCACTTTCAAACCTTCATCAATGCCAAGCAGAACTATGACATTTACAACCATCAACTTCTCACTGTAATCCATGCTTTGAATACATGGAAACATTACCTCCATGGTGCTGGCCACCCCATTACCATTTTTACTGATCACAAGAACCTCATGTTCTTCTGTTTCCCCCACAAGTTATCCTGCTGACAAGCCTAGTGGATGTTGTTTTTACAGGACTTTGACCTCTGATTCACTAGTGTTCCTGCAGCCCACATCACACTGGTGGATACTTTGTCCCAATACCCATATCCTGCCATGTATGAGCATGACATCAAGGATGTCATCCTCCTTCCTGATCACTTGTTCATTAAAACCCTTGATCTCATGGTCACCAATAAGCCAATTCACTCCTTGTCTACCAACCCATTTGTAGTTTCCACACTTCATGCTATTTCAGATGGCTTCTCACCCATCACTCAGTATTTCTCTCATGACTGGTGCTTTGAGGAAGGCCAGCTCTTTTTTCAAAACTGCCTTTACATTCCCCTGGGTCAATGCAATGATGTTGTTCACCACTCCCACTCCTCTGCCACTGCTAGTCATGGAGATGTCTTCCACACCCAAACTCTCATCATGCATGACTATTGGTGGCCAGGCCTCACCACCTATGTGCACAAGTTCATGGCTGGTTATCCTGACTGCCAAGTATGCAAAGTCAACACACACCCTACTCATCCTCCTTATGCCCCCATTCCATCTTCTGCCATGTATCTCTTCCAACAGATTTCTGTGGATCTGATCATAGACCTTTTCCTTGTATGGGGCTATGATGCTGTTATAGTTGTAGTCAACCATAGACTTTCAAGGAGAGTAATTCTCTGCCCTTGTTCTAAAACTATCAACACTGCAGGAGTAGCTAAACTTTTCTTTCAAAATGTTTTCAAATGATTCAGACTGCATGATAAAATCATCTCTGATCATGGCTCACAATTTGCCTCTGCCTTCATGCAGGAACTCACAAGACTGCTGGAATACACACTCACCCTCTTGACAGCATATCACCCTCAGACTGATGAACAAACAGAAAGGCTCAACCAGGAACTAGAAACATACCTGCAATTGTTTTGCAACACTTTCCTGACAAAATGGGTAGAGATGCTCCCATATGCAGAGTTTTGTCATAACAGCACCCTCCACACATCCACACACATGTTACCATTCTTTGCATTGTTCAGGTATGAACCCCCCAAGCATACCCCACCCTAAGCAAATTTTTCATCCTGGCAGTCTTGAATTGCCTAGAAATACTACAGGATGTCTGAGCAGAAGCATTAGCTGCACATGAGAGAGCAGCACTCATCATGAAAAATTGCTTATGCACTCAACTCCTGAAATCGAAAATCAGAGATAAGGTATGGCTTGAGGCCAAGAATCTCTAATACCTGGGTAGAACCCCAAAACTATCTCAGAGACACTATAGTCCCTTCCCCATTCAGAAAGTAATCACATCCTGGGCATATCAACTAAAGCTACTGGTCACATGGAAGATCCACCCAGTATTTCATACATCCCTATCTTCCTGTTCTACAGCACACCAGAATATGGAACTCCATTCATCACCCCACCCCCAGGAGAAACAGAAGGTGAGGAACAATACAAGATAGAAGCAATCATAAGTCATCATGGCCTCTCCTGACAGCACCACTATCTCATCCAATGGAAAGAATACTCATTGGCCAAAGATATCTGGGAATCCAAAGGGAATTTGAGTGAAGCCTCAAAGATTCTCAGGGAATATAAGAAGCATCACTCCCTGTGAGAACATCCCATGTCTCTCTATGCTGAATACTTCACTCATCAAGCTTTTCATCATGAACTCAAACTCAAAATGGATCATGAAATTACTCACAACCCTAACTTCTCCAGGGAAACCCCAGACTCATCCCTGACCTTGTTCCCATCTTCCTCTACTCACAAACTCGCCAAAAGACTCCATGACCATGGACTCACACCCTTCCACTTGACCTTGCTGCTGAGATTGCAACAGACCCAGACTCTCCATCTGCCTTTGCACAGGTATCCAGCATGTCCATCCCTACCAAGGCCATTCTTTCCAATATCATTCCATTCCAAATCTTCAGACTCCCTTATCTATACCACTGTCACATTTACATAGCTACTTTAGAAGATTCCAGACTTCTTTTCCTCACAGAACATAGTCTGATTTTTACTAGCTCCTCTACCCTTTCAGGTCTTGTGCACATGTACCATCTCTTGGCTATGTGTCAAAATTTGTTCATGGGGCTAACCCCATTGTTTACCAATGCCTCTTGGCTAGGCATGTCTACCCAGGCACTCATCAAAAGCATCCAGTCACTTCTCAGAGTAATAGACAATGCCAGATTTGTCAACATCATTGACAGCCTTTCCCCAACCATGTACTGCAAACTACTTGTTGACCTCCTTCTGTCACTTGACAAGCCAAATTATGCATGATACTTTCATGACTCAACCTCCCCACAAAACAACTGCCCACCTCTTCCAGTCCCAGCACCTGTCCCACTCATTAACTGCATTTCTAACATTTCCTTCCAATTTCATTTCAAGCATGCCAAATCCACCTGCAAATGACAAAGGTTCAACCTGATCACTTGAAACTGGAGAGGTGGTATCCACCCTGTCTGACCTAAGGTGAGAATCACTGATCTGTCTAGCATGGAACAAGGTGAAATACTCCAAAAGAAGAATGTTGAAGTGAAATCCCCACTTTCTCTGATGCATTGCTGCTTTATTTGTAATGAAACAAGTCATCTACATGCCACATGTCCTAAATACCAATGCCCATATTGCTACAAAGGGGTCCCACTCCATTGGGCATCACACTGTCCAAACTGTCCTTGCAGCCATTGCAGGACTGATAGGCATATGGTTACCAACTGCCCATTCAAGGAAGAGATGCATCTTGTCACAGAACCCAGTGAAGCTTGACTGGAGCCTGGTAGCCTCCAGGCTAGGTGGGGGGTAATGTTACAAATTTCTCTTCTTCTTCTACTTGCATTGTTCTGCCATGCCCTTCATCCCTCACTAAACTCATTCTTCATTCATGTAGTAATAGAACTTGATACTCTTGTTGTCTACTTCACCACATTATGTATCCTCCTTGCTCTTTACCTTCTTTGTTATGGACATTTACCTTCTAATTAAGCTCTCTCATGCTTAGTCATTATCTGTTCTCTTCATCATTCCATCTGCTTCTTTCATCTTCTATATGACATGCTCCACAGTTGTTCCATCATGTTCTATTTCATTCTATGAACCAGCCCTCAACCAGCCACACTCTGTACTTAAGTCATTACATTGCATCATGTTTCTTATCTAGTTCTGCATAATTCTACCTCTTGCCAAGCTAGTATCTTCTTAGGCCTCACTGCCATAAGTTAGCTATCAGGCCTAGTGGAGAGCACTGTCTCACTCACTGTGACCTGGAAGTGTTGCCTTGCTGCAACACCATCCTTCAACTGTTGGAGCCATCCAGTTGCCTTGACCTTATCATTGGTCACTCAACACATTAGTTAAGCTATTGTATCACCTTGGATAGGGAGACTGTCACTCCTCAGGTGCTAGCTCACAAGTACTGCATAATACACCTGATCACAGAGCTGCCAAAGTAGAGAATGGAGTCTGGGAAGTCTCCATTATAATTGGGGGGTAATGTTACAGTTCCCTCTTATCCTCACAATGGTGTTCATCAAGTACTGTGCCCATGCCTCTTTTGTCATCATTCTTCACTGCATCATACTATGTACTATCCTTCTTCAGGCCTATCTTCTGTTCCTTTGAGCCCTCTGGTTCTTCTATGGACACACCACTCCTAACCAGGATCTCTATTTTGCCTAGTCATATCTGATCTCTCTATAGCCTTTATGGAATGTCTTTCTCCTTCTGCTCTTCACTTCTACAACATTGCATCAGCTTCTATTTCTATGACTTATTCAGTTTCTGTCTTGTTCTATACAATTCTATGGACCAGCTCTCAACCAGCCACAATATGTACTTAAATGAGGCCCCACCTCTTCTGTAACTCTAGCTAGTTCTATGCAATTCCACCTGCTTAGATTGCTAGCATTGCTGTGAGACTTCACCAGTTCACAGGTTATACTTATGGTCAAGTGGTCACCACTGTCTTGCTGTTGTTACTTGTATATTGCCTTGCCATGATATTCTAGTTTGCCACATGTGTATCATCAACCAAGGGATACCACATTGTTAGTTGGTCTGGTAGTAAGCCCAGTTACAGTCAAGACCAGACAGAGGTCCATTGCATTGCTGCAATCTGAGAACAGCATAACAGGAGATATCTAAATAGCAGAGCTACTGGAATGGAATGGAGAGCTGCAGGAAGGAACAGAAATGGAGGCAGTGAAGAGTATCATAATAGTATGAGTGTAGTAACTACATATAAGTCAGAAGTCAGACCAGAGTTGAGACAGATGATATCAGAGTGACATCAGAGGATTGGACTTGGACTCAGTGGATCTGGGATATGACAGTAGGGCATGCATGATTGCACCTATATCCTTCATTTCAGATGAACAAACACCATGTCTAATTGCACCTCATTAATTGTTTTGCCAAGAGTAATTGCTTGTCTGGGTCACTAGTAGGGTACTACATTACATTACATTATTATGTTACATGGTAATAGTAGCATGCTGAGTGGCATGAATGGGAGCAGAAAAGAGAAAAATGCTGTGAATCTGCAGGACTTAAATAGTGCATGCTGATTTCTGACATGTGACTTGATATGAGCAGTGGTGTGATTTTGAGTTACATGCCAGAAATTAGCATGCACTGTTCGAGTTCCACAGATTCACACATCTCTTCTTTTTCTTTTTCTCTTTCTCCATCTACACCACTCAGTATGTTATCAAAATATACAAGTATAGTGTA
>JBBPKF010000005.1:21169-34448 GCA_038089175.1 Binderoboletus segoi | reverse complement strand
ATTACGATACAAGACATGAGACTTTTCTACTATGAATATCATGCATGGACCACAAGTTTAAAAAGAAAACAATGAGTCATGAAACACACAGCAAGGAATGCAGTGAAATCTGATAGAAGATGAATGACAAACCTATGCTGTGCTGACCAAGTAAGAATGACATATGGGCTGTGATCTTGGATGGAAAGATTGGGGATACGAAGTACCAATAAGAAGATGATACTTAGAAGAGAGGATTGAGTTCAATAGTAGTGAGAAGAAGTCATAGTAACAAAAGAATCTGGTGAAGGGTGATAATAATGAGAAGTAGTCGAGGAGCAACAATGTGGGAAAGATAAAATTATAACATTACCCCTCCCTTAGCTGCAAGGGACCATACCCTAAGCTTAAATACCTTCATTGTATTCTGAAGAGGGAGGTTCATCATCTCCACTTTCCAAATTGGACTGCTCTCCTTATTGAAAGGGACAATTGTCAGCAATATGGCCTCTTCTTCTGCAATGTCCACAGCGACAAAAAGGGCGGTCTGGCTCCAGATGACCCAGTTGGCATTAACAATAGTGTGGGCACATGTAGGATGGGCATTGGATGGTGATGTCGTCACCTGAATGGCATATGATGCAAGTTTGGGATGTGTACGTAGGAAGGGGAGATGGCGAGCAAGAGCCTGGAAGACTTTGTAAATGGTTTCCCCAGGTATCTCATACCATAACTGAGAATTCGAGCTGTCATTCCCCCAAACTCAAAGAGGTGTTGGCCCGGTTCCTTCATCTTCCCAGCCAATTGATGTGGACCAGAGAGGTGGAGGTAAGTGCAGTTTCTGAGATACATTCAGCCAAGGAGTAGTGTTATGCAGGATGTGACTCAGTCTTTGTCTAGTATGCCAAAGTTGGATCTGGACTCCCTAAGGTTGGGATGCTGCTGTACTAGCAACACTTCTCCTAAGGTTGAAGGTTACTTTCTGTGAATGTGACAGACAAGGGTTCTGTGCACTTGAGTTTGAGAAAGACTGTGTGATATTTGTGCAGATCAAGCTGAGTAATTACGATATAAGATGCGAGATTTTCTACTAGGAATATCGGGCACAGACCACAAGTTAAAAAGGAAACAATGAGTCATGAAATGCACAGCAAGGAATGCAGTGGAACCAGATAGAAGAATGAATGACAAACCCATGCTGTGCTGACCAAGTAAGAATGACATATTGACCCGGATCTTGGATGGGAGGATTGGGAATATGAAGTACCAATAAGGAGATGATACTTAGAAATGGGGATTGAGTCTGATAGTAATGCAGAGGAGCCATAGTAACAAAAGAATCTGGTGAAAAGAGACAATAAGGAGAAGAAGTCAAGGAGCGATGATGTGTGAAAGATAAAATTATAACATTACCCCCCCTTTAGCTGCAAGGGATCATATCTAAAGCTTAAACACCTTCATTGTGTTCTGAAGAGGGAGGTTCATTATCTCCACTGTCCAAATTGGATGGCTCTCCCTGTCAAAAGGGGCAACAGTTAACAACATGGCCTCTTCTCCTGCAATGTCTGCAGCAATGAAAAGGGCAGTCAGGCTCTAGATGATCTGGTTGGTGTTGATGACAGTATGGGCACATGTAGGCTGGGCATTGGATGGTGATGTGGTCCCTTGAATGGCAGATAATGCAAGTTTGGGATGTGCGAGTAGGAAGAGGAGATGGTGATTGAGAGCCTGGAAGGCTTTGTAACTGATTTCCCCAGGTGTCTTATACTGTTACTGAAGACTCGAGTTGTTGTTCCTCCAAACCCAAAGAGGTGTTGGTCTGATTCCTTCATCTTCCCTGCCAATTGGTGTGAATCAAAGAGGTGGGGGTGAGTGTGGTTTCTGTGATACGTTTGGCCAAGGAGTAGGTGGTGGAGGAAGGAATAAGGGGATGTCTGAGAGAGCTGGCCCTGTCTTCCATGAAATAGTCATTGATATCAGCAGGAGATAGAGTGAGGAGGATGGGGATTAAGTATGGATGAGCTGGAGTAGGGTCCAGGGAATCAATGATTGTTCCCAAGCCTTCATTATACAGGGTGTCCAGAGTTTGGGTATGAAGGTGATTGAGCACAGAGGGGAGGGCTTCAGCAGCAGGGAAGTTAACATTGTTTGGAGAGAAATCAAAGGCTAAATGTAGGGAGCAGTAGGTGAGGTATATGCGAACTAGTCTAGGTAAGATACGAGAAGAGTGGTAAGTAGGATTGTTCTCAATTAGAAGGATAAGGGGAGTGTGCTGGAGAAATGCCCCGATCATGAGGCAACATTCAAAGGGTGGAAGGTGATTAATTCAGAGTGAGAGATTTATGTTTATGATGTCAGAGGCGTGTGGCAGAATTTCTGATGTTGGTGTTTCAACAACAGTGGGAGAGGTGGGGTGAGATGAAGGGTTGGAAGAGGTCATGTTTGTGGAAGAGTTTTGACAATGATCATGGTGATGATTAGGATGAGGATGGTGAGAAGGAGAATTCCTAAGATGATGTAATGTTCATTTCCTTTAAGTGTCATGGTGGAGGTGGTGAGAAGATGGAGGGATGGCAGGCTTTGTAGTCATGAAGGATGGCAGAAGAGTGGTCCAAATTGTATTTGGGTTCCCAGGTATTTTCCACTGATGAATATTCTTTCCAATGGATCAGGAACTGCTGACAGTGTTTGGAGCCCCTGTGTCCTAAAATGGCTTCCACTTCATATTTGAAATCACCATCTATCTCCACAGAGGGTGGTTCTAGGAACAGGGTACTGAATTCGTTTGTTTGAACAAAAGGAGAGAGGAGTGATGCGTGGAACACTGGGTGAATCTTCCATGTAGGGGGTAATTTCAGTTTGTATGTGAGAGGGGAGATAACCTTTTTGATGAGGAAGGGTCTATGTCTTTGAGCCGAGAGTTTAGGGTGGGATCCTGGGAAGCATAGGTTTTTTGCTTCCAGCCACACTTTGTCCCCTTGTTTCCATGGCTTAAAGTGGGAATTGATCTGATCTTTCATCATCAGGCACATTTTTTGATGTGCTGTGTTGGCTTCTTCTCTGGCCAAATCAAGGAGGGATAGACATTTTTCCAAAGCAGGAAGAAAGGTTTTGCTGATTGGTGGATAAGCCCTAGGTTCATATCCCATCATTAGATAGAATGGGGTTGATTTAGTAGAGGAATGAACAGCAGAGTTATGGCAGAATTCAGCTATAGGAAGGAAGTCTGTCCAAGCAGAAGGATTTTGTTGGCAAAAGAGGCAGAGATATGTTTTGAGTTCCTGATTGGTTCTTTCAGTTTGTCTGTCTGTCTGTGGATGGTAGGTGGTGGATAGAGCAATATCATAGTCAAGGAGTCAGGCTAGTTCCTGTGAGAATGTGGAGGCAAATTGTGGTCCTCTGTCAGACATTAACTTTTCGTGTAATCTGAATCTAGGGAAGATATGTTTGAAGAATAATGAGGCAACTCATTCAGCATATATTGTTTTAGAACAAGGGAGGAATATTACCCCCTTTGAGAGTCCATGGTCTACCATGATCATGACAGAGTCATAGCCCCCCGAGGAGGGAAGGTCAGTGATAAGATCCACAGATAGCTGTTGGAAAGGACGGGTGTATGAGGATGGGATAGGGGAGGGTGGTGGAGTTGTGGGATGAGTGTTTACTTTGTTCACCTGGCAGACTGGGCAACCTTGGACGTATTTTTGGACAAAAGTGGACAATCTGGGCCACTAGTAATCCTTCATGATCGATGATTGAGTTTGAAAGATTTCCCCATGGCCAAATGCAGGGGAATTATGGTGATGGGCCACCAGATCTTTGCAGAGTGTGGCAGAAACATAGATTTTATCCCGGTAATAGAGTGTACTGTTATCATACTTCCAGTCAGTGGGGGAGGTGCAAGGGAGGAGGGAAGAACCGTCAGACGGAGTGTCAAGTACTTTTGTGACGAATGGGTCAGCAGTGGTGGACTGAGCAAGTTTAGTGGTGATAGCACAGTCAAGAGTTTGAATGAAAAGGGTTTCTGGAAGGAGGGTGACGTCTTTGTTGTTGGAGACAGTTGTTGGGTATGAATAACAGGAAAGGGTGTCTGTTGGGGTGACCCTTGCTGCAGGAATGGCTATGAATTGTAGATTGAAATCTTGTAAAAACATGAGCCATCTGGCCTGCCATCAGTTGAGGTGTTGTGGTTGGCGAAAGTAGGTTAAGTTTTTGTGATCCGTTAGGACTGTTACTGAATGTCCAGTGCCACAGAGGTAATGTTTCCAGGTGTCTAGGGCATGAATCACTGCCAGAAGTTCTCGATCATAGATGTTGTAGTTTCATTCCACATCAAGGAAGGATTGGAAGTGGTAGGTGCAAGGATGTAAGTCACCATTATTGTCGGCCTGGAGGAGTACTCCTCCAGATGCTACTAGGGATGCGTCAGTCATAATAGAGAAAGGTTTGTTCATGTCATGCATATGAAGCACGGATTCTGATGTCATGATTGATTGGAGGGTGCAGAAGGCTTTTTCTTGTTCCTCACCCCAGTGCCAATTGACAGCCACTTTAGTGAGGTCAATAAGTGGTCAAGTGAGGTTTGCATAGTTTGGTACAAATTTCCTGTAAAAGTTGCAAAACCCCAGGAATGATCGAACCCCTTTCACGGAAGTGGGTGGGTTCCATTCTAGCATGGCCTTAACTTTGATTGGATCCAGGTGAACTGTTCCTGCACATATAATAAGACTGAGGTATTCTATATCGTTGCTTTCAAAGGTACATTTGGACAACTTGAGATAAAGCTTCTCTTTGCGAAAATGTTCCAAAACATGTCATGTTCTATCTTGGTGTGTGGGGAGATGGGAGGAGGCTATGGCCAAATTGTCCATGTATATACTCAACCATCCTTCAGCTATCATATCTCAAAAGAGGTAATTCATCATTGCTTGAAAGTGAGGGGGAGCATTGGAAAATCTGAAGAACATGACCTGCCGTTCAAAGAGTCCTTTCTGAGTGATGAATGTGGCCTTTCATTGGTCCTGTTCCTGAATAAGAACATTGTTGTATCCCCATCTAATGTTGAACTTGGTAAAAATGGTGGTGTCTTTGAATCGATTGACAAGGTTGGAGGTGAGGGGTAATGGGTATGTGTTTTTGACCGTATGCTCATTTAGGTATCTATAGTCCTGACAAGGATGAAGAGTTCCATCTTTCTTTGCTACAAAAAAGAAGGGAGCTGCTTGGGGGGAAGATGATGGTGTGATTTTTCCTTTCTCTAGGTTTTCATGGATGAAATCCTTGCATGCCAAAAGTTTGAAGGGGTTAAGTGGGTAAATATTTGCCACTTTTGGGGTGAACGAATCCTTGGTTAGGATGGAGAAGTCAAATTGTCCCCGGGATGGTGGTAGTTCTCCTTTTGGGGGTTCATTGAACACGTCAGTGAAGTCTTTGTATTGGTCAGGAAGAGTTACTCCAGTAGAGGGTATTTGGAGGGTGATGGAGGTGGAGATGGTAGTTTTGGTGAGATATTGATCAAGGTGTTCGCACTCTTCCAGGATCATCTGGGTAGATAGTTGTTCATTTAAGTAGTATTTCTCCATTTGCCAGTTGATGACGGGGTTTGTTTTCTTCAACCATGGGTGTCCCAAGATAATGTCCTCCTTTCCTAAGTTAGCAATAAGGAATTGATGTGTGGTTGTGATGGGTTTGCTTCCAGGAAGTGTGATTTTCCTTGTGGAGTAGTGTTACAATTTTATCTTTCCCATGTTGTTGCTCCACGCTTCTTATTGATTATCTGTGCTCTTCACCAGACTCTACTAATACTCTGGCTCATCTTTGTCTTGATTGGACTTAGGCCACTCCTCTAAGTATCATCTCCTTATTGGTACTTCGTGTCCCTTATCCTCCCATCCGATATATTGGCCGATTTGTCATTCTGACTTAGTCTGCGCAGCTATGGTTTGTCATTCATGTTCCATTAACTTTCACTGCATTCCATGCTGTGCGTTTCATGACTCATCGTTTCTATTCAGTATATAGTCACATGTCTTGTACAGTAATTACTTAGCTTGATCTGCACAATTATCACGCAGTCTTTCTCAAACTCAAGTGCATGGAATCCTTGTCTGTCGCATTTGCAGAAGTGACCTTCAATCTAGGAATATTGTCATTAGTACAGTGACTTCCTAACCCAAAGGGAGTCCAGATCCGAGTTTGGCGTACTAAACAAAGGACTGTGTCACATCCTGCGTAACAAAAGATCAAGCTCTTCCCCAAGCAACAGCCATTGTGCTGTAATTGCCCAACATTTTCCACCTTCACAGAATACCTGGTAGATCAACCCTTCCTTGGGTAAACCTGTACCAAGACCCTAGAATCCCTCAGAGTCAAAGAACCCCCAACCAACAATTATTGTCTCTGGCATCCTCTGAGCCTGAAGATATTGAGGTAGATACTCTCGAAACTGCCCAACCCTCACCCATTGCCACAGACCACCCCTTGGAATCGCTAGTTGCCGTGCTAGCAGGACAGCCCTTTGCCCCAACAGCCGTACACCAAAGAATTGCCCTCAGACCCCCTGCCCAACCACCGTCGTTGCCACCAAGCTGCCCCCAAAGTCCAGTCACCACCCCATTGCCTGCCATGGCTGAAAGAAAAGCTGGCTACCCCAAAGAATTCTCAGCTGAACCAGAGGATATCAACCGATGGATCAAACAAATGACTTCCTGGTTTGAGATGAACTCCCCCCTCTATGATGATGACAAAGCTAGAATTGTGGTAGCATGCAGCCACCTCACTAAGAAAAATGGAAAAACCTTCACAGAAAAATGGCTGGATATCTCCGCCGACCCCAATGTAACACCTGGAGAGAAAACATACAAGAAGTTTGTAACCAACTTCATTGAAACCTTCTATCCTTACGACATGGAATCTGCTGCCCGCGTAAAACTCAATACCCTCTCCCAGAATGATTTTGCCAATAAGAAGACTGGAGAAGACAGCTTCCAAAGCTTTTTGGTGGAATTCCAGAACCTCACAGCTTGAGCTAAGATCATCGATGATCAGTCCCTTATCCACTACTTCTCTCGAGGGTTAAACAAGGCCATTGTTCAACCTATTTGCATGATATCCCTGATGCCAACCACCATCAAAGAATGGATGGATAAAGCCATTATCTTCCACACTCAGAATGCTCAGGCTAGAGCCCTTCAAAGAGAAAGACAAATTTTTGCCCCTACCATCTCCCATCAAGTCGCCAGAGACCCAAATGCTATGGACATTGACTTCGTCTACCTTCAACCTGAAGAAAGAACCACCTTACTTTGGGAGAAGAAATGCTTCGTATGTAAGAAAAGTGGATGTTGGTTGTCTAACCACTCCAAAAAGAAACTTCCCCAATCCACCTATCAACCTACTCAAATAAGAACCTCCACCATGGAACCTTCCTCCGGTCGAACTCCTGGAAATTCCCTTGTCACCTACATCCAACACCTCCGAAATGAGAAAGGAATCCCCCATGACCAAATTATGCAGGTCCTTCAGACATGTTTGAATGATGAAGGAAAGGAGACCGATCAAAAGGATTTTCTGAAAGGAGAGTAGGAAAGTCAATGCCTCCTCTCCATCACATAGCTTCCGTATTTGTATCTAGAACTGAAGGCCAATCCATGCACATCCCTGTCATCCTTCAGAATGAACAGAACCAAAACATTGACACATCCGCCCTTATTGATAGTGGAGCAACCGGTTGCTTCATCTCCTGGAAATTCACCCGACAACATCATATCCCCTTTTCCAAACTATCTCAACTGATCCTTGCTAGAAATGTGGATGGGACAGACAATGCTGGAGGAACAATTCACTACTACTCCACAAGAAAAATCACCATCCCAGGAACTACTCTGGTTACAACCACTCATCGATTCCTTATTGCCAATCTAGAAAAGGAGGATATTATTCTAGGACACCCCTGGTTAAAGAAAGCAAACCCCATCATTAACTGGCAAACAGGGGAATATTACTTGAATGAACGACTTTCCGACCAAACAACTTTAGAAAGATGTGAACACCTCGATCAATATCTCGCCAAAACTACCATCTCCACCTCAATTGCTCTCCAAACACCCCCTGCTGAAATAACTCTCCCTGACCAATACAAGGACTTTGCCGATGTGTTTGAGGAACCCCAAAATGGGGAATTGCCACCCTCCTGAGGACAGTTTAACTTCTCCATTCAAACCAAGGATTCATTCACTCTGAAAGTGGCAAAGATCTACCCACTTAACCCATCCGAACTTTCGGCATGTAAAAACTTCGTCCATGAAAACCTAGAAAAAGGAAAGATCGCCCCGTCATCATCCCCCCAAGCAGCCCCCTTCTTCTTTGTAGCAAAGAAAGATGGGACCCTTCGTCCCTGCCAAGACTACAGATACCTCAATGAACATATGGTCAAAAACGCATACCCATTACCGCTCATCTCAGACCTTGTCGACTGATTCAAAGATGCCACTATTTTCACCAAGTTTGACATTCGATGGGGATACAATAACATTCTCATTCAAGAAAAGGACCGATGGAAAGCAGCATTCATCACCCCAGAAGGACTCTTTGAACCACAAGTCATGTTCTTTGGATTCTCAAATGCCCCTCCTCACTTTCAGGCAATGATGAACCACCTTTTTCGAGACATGATAGCTGAAGGATGGTTAAGCATCCACATGGATGACTTGGCTATCGCCTCTTCCCACCTCCCCACACATCGAGATCAAACCCGCTGGGTCTTAGAACGGTTTCACAAAGAGAAACTCTACCTTAAGTTATCCAAATGCACTTTTAAAAGTGATCATATGGAATACCTAGGTCTGATTATACATGTGGGAACAGTCCACCTAGACCCAGTCAAAGTCAAAGCCATACAAGATTGGAAACCTCCCACTTTGGTAAAAGGAGTCCAGTCATTTTTAGTGTTCTGCAATTTCTACAGGAAATTTGTACCAAACTATCCAAACCTGGCCAGACCACTTATCTGTTACAATTTTCCCTCTCCTTACTCATTTGTACCGCTTTCTACCGATCCTTTGTCACTATCACAGACGCTATTCTCCAACAGTTACTACGAGGAGTTATTTGTACGTTCATACTTTTCCTCACCTTACGCTTACTTCTACTTTGCTTCATCTACGAATATGGACACTTCCCCGCATGACTCGGGTTTAGCTGCTTTCCGGATACCGGTTTCTATTAACTTCTTCATCATTCCAAATCTCGGTAATCCGCAGCGTCTTTAGTCATTTCTTTTACTTCACCATCTGATTTCTCCGATGTTCCATCTCGTTCTATATGCCGGCCCTTACCATCTCGTCTCTGTACTTAAGTCGCTACTGCGCATCGTGTTAGGCATTCTGTTCTCTTGTACTTCTCCTGCAATCAGAGCAGTCTCTTTCTTAGGCCTCGTCACCCTAAGTTAGCTATTCCGACCTTGTGGTGCTAGCCGTCTCTAGCAGCTGTGTCTTCGAGTGTTGCCAAGCCGCGACACCATCTCTGAACTCGACTGAACGGTACCAAGTCCGTCATAGTCGTCGAGCCCGTAGACACGTAATTCCTACGTCGCGCTCGTTCACTCTGGTATAGGGTGCTCTCTCACCTTGAGTGTCGTCCAGCCGAAGCTGTGGAATGCAAGTCTTTGCTTGCAGCGTAACATTATCAACCACACTAAAGCAGCCATCAATTGGCACTGGGATGATGAACAAGAGAAAGCTTTCTGCACCCTTCAATCAATCATGACCTCCGAACCCGTCCTTCACATGCCTAATGTAAATAAGCTATTTTCTATCATGACCGATGCATCCCTCATAGCATCCAGAGGAGTACTCCTTCAAGCTGACGATAATGGGGACTTACATCCTTGCGCCTACCATTCTCAGTCTTTTCTAGATGCTGAATGAAACTACGATATCTATGATTGAGAACTTTTAGCTGTGATCCATGCCTTAGATACCTGGAAGCATTACCTTCGAGGAACAGGACATCCAGTAACCATTTTGACAGATCACAAAAACCTAATATATTTCCGTCAACCCCAACACCTTAACCAACAACAAGCCAGATGGCTCATGTTTTTACAAGACTTCGATCTGCAGTTCATTGCTGTTCCAGCTGCAAAAGTGGCACCTGCTGACACCCTGTCCTGCTACCCCTACCCAGCAACCATCAGTGACAATGAAGACATCACCCTCCTCCCAGAAAACCTCTTTATCTAATCCCTTGATTGTGCTATCGCCACCAAACTTGCTCAATCCATCTCTGACAATCCTTTCATCACAAAAGTACTTGATGCTCTATCTGAAGGATCTTCCCTCCTCCCATGTGCCTCCCCCATTGACTGGAAGTACTGTGACAGTACACTCTATTATCGAAACAAAATCTACGTCCCTAGCACACTCCACAAAGATCTCGTCGCCCACCACCATGTGTCACCTGTGTTTGGTCATGGAGGGATCTTCCAAACCCAATCATTGGTTATGAAGGACTACTAGTGGCCTGGGTTATCAACCTTTGTTTGCAAATATGTTCAAGGCTGCCCCATCTGTCAAGCCAACAAAGTCAACACCCATCCCACCATCCCTCCACTTTCCCCTATCCATTCTTCATGCACTTGCCCCTTTCAGCAACTTTCTGTGGATCTCATCACTGACCTTCCCCTTTCAGGGGGCTATGACTCTGTCATGGTCGTGGTAGACCAGGGACTTTCAAAGGGGGTAATCTTTCTCCCTTGCTCCAAAACTATCAATGCAGAACAGGTTGCTTCCTTATTTTTTAAACATGTTTTTCCTAGATTTGGATTACACGACCGAATCATCTCAGACAGAGGACCACAATTTGCTTCAGCCTTCTCTAAGGAACTCACTTGACTCCTTGACTACAACATTGCCTTATCCATGGCCTACCACCCACAAACCGATGGACAAACTGAACAAACCAATCAAGAACTCGAAACTTATCTTCAGTTTTATTGTCAACAAAACCCATCCTCCTGGACCGACTTCCTCCCTATCGCTGAATTCTGCCACAACTCGGTGGTCCACTCGTCAACCAAACAAACACCATTTTACTTAATGATGGGATATGAACCCAGGGCTTACCCACCCATCAGTAAAACATTTCTCCCTGCTCTGGAAAAACACCTCTCCCTCCTAGACTCTGCCAGAGAAGAAGCCAATGCCACACATCAGAAGATGTGCCTGATAATGAAAGATCAGATCAACTCTCAGTTCAAACCATGGAAACAAGAGGACAAGGTATGGCTGGAAGCAAAAAACCTACGCTTCCCAGGGTCCCACTCTAAACTCTCTGCTCGAAGACATGGACCCTTTGTTATCAAAAAAGTCATCTCCCCTCTCGCATACAAGTTAAAACTACCCCCAACATGGAAAATTCACCTGGTGTTCCACGCCTCACTCCTCTCCTCCTTCACCCAAACTAATAAATTCAGTACCCCATTCCTGAAACCACCCCTGGTGGAAATAGATGGCGATTCTGAATATGAAGTCGAGGCCATTTTAGAACATAGAGGCTCCAAACATCACTGTCAATTCTTGATCCAATGGAAGGGATATTCATTGGCGGAAGACACTTGGGAACCCGAGTACAATTTGGATTACTCTTCTGCCACCCTTCTTGACTACAAAGCCCGCCATTCCTCCATCTTCCCATCTCCACCATGACTCTTAAAGGAAATGAACACCATATTGTCCTCAGAATCCTTCTTCTCACTGTCCTTGTTTTAATCACCACTGTAATCATCATCAAAACCCTTCCAAAAACATGACTTCACCCAACCCATCCTCTCGCCCCTCCTCTCCTACACTTGTTGCACCTCAAACCCCAGAGATCCTCCCACATGCATCTGATATTGAAAACATGAACCTCCCCCTCCAGGTCAACCATCTCCCCCCACTTGAACATTGCCTCATATTTGGGGCATTCCTCCAGCACACCCCTCTCATTCTCTTACTCGAAAACAACCCTACTTACCGCTCCTCTCATATTCTACCTAGATTGGTCCGCATTTACCTTACCTACTGCTCTTTACGTTTAGCCTTTGATTTCTCTCCAAATGACACCCACTTTCCAGCCACAGAAGCCCTCCCCTCGGCTCTTAATCGTCTTTGCAACCAAACATTGGACACTCTCTATGATGAAGGCCTGGGAACTATCATCAATTCCCTAGACTCTACCCCAGCTCGTCCTTACCTTCTCCCCATCCTCCTCACACTCTCCCCTGCTGACATCAATGACTACTTTATGGAAGATGCAGCCACATCCCTCAGGCGTCCCCTTATCCCTACCCCCACCACGTATTCGCTGGCAGAATGCATCACCGAAACCTCTCTTACCCCTGCTTCTATGGTTCACTTCAATTGGCAGGGAAGACATTGGAACAGGATGAATACCATGTTAACATCAGACGAAAGACATCTGGAAGCCTCAGTGGTTGTGCCTGACACCTGGGGAAATACTTTACAAAGCCCTATGAATTCTCGCTCGGTATTCCCTCTTTCCACTCGTCTCCATTCGACTTGTATTATCTGCACATCTGACAGCCACATCACCACGTCTTGCCCTTCCTACATTTGCCCTTACTGCTGTCAATGCGGTGCAGGCCACTTGGAACTGGACTGCCCCTTTTGTCGATGTGGACATTGCAGGAGATGGGGTCACATTGTCGACAATTGCCCCTTTCGACAGGGAGAACCCTCTAATTTGGAGAATGAAGACGATGAACCTGCATCTTCTGAACATGAGGAAGAAGTTTGAGCGTCAGGTGTGGTCCCTTGCAGCTAGAGGGGGGGTAATGTTACAATTTTATCTTTCCCATGTTGTCACTCTGCACTTCTTATTGATTATCTGTGCTCTTCACCAGACTCTACTAATACTCTGGCTCATCTTTGTCTTGATTGGACTTAGGCCACTCCTCTAAGTATCATCTCCTTATTGGTACTTCATGTCCCTTATCCTCCCATCCGATATATCGGCCGATTTGTCATTCCAACTTAGTCTGCGCAGCTATGGTTTGTCATTCATGTTCCATTAACTTCCACTGCATTCCATGCTGCGCATTTCATGACTCATTGTTTCCATTCAGTATATAGTCACATGTCTTGTACAGTAATTACTTAGCTTGATCTGCGCAATTATCACGCAGTCTTTCTCAAACTCAAGTGCATGGAATCCTTGTCTGTTGCATTTGCAGAAGTGACCTTCAATCTAGGAATATTGTCATTAGTACAGTGACTTCCTAACCCAAAGGGAGTCCAGA
>JBBPKF010000005.1:8266-19122 GCA_038089175.1 Binderoboletus segoi | reverse complement strand
GGCAGCGAAGCCTAAGAAAGATGAAGTTACAATGCAGGTAAGATTGTGCAGAACTAGATACCGATCACAGATGCACAGTAGCAACTTATATACAGAGGGGGTGCTACTTTAGGGCAAGTGCATAGAACGAGAGAGAATGTTGGAGAACTACTGTGGATGACGAAGCAAGAAGGTGAAGGAATATGAAAGAACATTGGTATCAGTATGGGCAGTGAAGATGAAGTGACTCTAGTCGAAAGGGAAATGCCCGAACTCTAGTAAGTATAAAGCAAGCAAAAGACGTGTGAGAGCTACCCCTATGATGAGTACCTTGAGTCCTATTACTACACAGGGGAGGAGATGAGTCGCAGTTATTCGTAGGTAAAAGCAGGTGAGGGTGAAGAAGAGTAATATGAGGGAAATTTGTAACATTACCCCCAGTCTAGCCTGAAGACTTCCAGACTTCAGTCAGATCTCTCCCTCCTGGACCAGGTGAGTTTTCTCTTTGAGTGAACAGTTGTCCATGATGTGTCCCTCGATGCTGCAGTGGCTGCAAGTATGTGGTGGGCAAGATGATACCCAATGGTGAGGTTGGACTTTCTGGCAATAAGGACATTTATATTTGGGGCATGAGGCATGGAGATGGCTGGGTTTGTTGCATATGAAACAATGTCAGGTAGGAGATACTGCTGAACTTTCGACATCTTCCCGTCAAATCGCTTCATCCTCTTCAATGTGTGAAGGGTCAACACATGTTGCCTTAGGTCAGACAGGGTGTTTACTGCCTTTCCAGTTTCAAGAAATTGGGTTGAACCTATGGGCAGAGGGAGTAGGATGAAAAGGAGCAGGGGTGGATGCAAGGCATTCCTCCAAGAAGTGAGGAGCAGGGACAGGTTTAGGCAGTGATGGCATGATGGGGGACTTGGTGAAATAGTCCGAGTATTCAGTTTTGGTCAGTGTGGGGAGTAAGGGAGTGATGACATCACGGAACATGACAGGGGACAATCCATCAATAATGTTGGTGAGTCCAGCTTGGTTGATCGTGTCTAGGAGGCTTTGGATGGCCTCAACTAAAGCTTGCCCTGCAAGTCTGATCCGAGAAGCATTGACAAAAGAAGGAGTAATAGTAGAAAAGGAATTCCTGGTAACACATAGAAGATGGTAGGTATGTATGAGTGAGGGGAGAGTATCGGAACATATGAAGAAATTGTCATGCTCAACAAGGAAAAGGAGTCCCAGGTCTTTCAGGGTTGTGACATAGACATGTCGACGTTGAATGAGAGGGAATCTGTGAACCCAGAGAGGAATTCATTCTGGTAGAACTAGCAGATATCCCTGTTACAATTTTCCCATATCCTTGTCCTATGCACTACAGTATTACGATTCTTCTTCCTCCTATCAGACTCTGTACTCCACCAACTACTCTACGGAGTAACGTGTACGTTCTTACTCTTTCTCACATTACGATTACTTCTTTTGTGCTTCATCTACCGATATGGACACTTCCCCGAATGACTCGGGCTTAGCTGCTTCCTGGATACCGGTTTCTCTTACATTCTTCGTCTTTCCAAATCTCGGTAATCCGCAGTGTCTTTAGTCATTCCATTTTACCTCACCATCCGACTTCTCCGATCTTCCATCGTGTTCTATACGTCGGCCCTTAACCGTCTCATCTCTGTACTTAAGTCGCTACCGCGCATCGTGTTAGGCATTCTGTTCTTTTTGTACAATCCTGCAATCAGAGCCGTCTCTTTCTTAGGTCTCGTCACCCTAAGTTAGCTATCCCGACCTTGTGGTGCTAGCCGTCTCTAGTAGCTGTGTCCTCGAGTGTTGCCAAGCCGCGACACCACCTCTTAACTCGATCAAACGGTATCAAGCCCGTCACGATCGCCGAGCCCGTAGACGCGTAATTCCTACGTTGCGCTCATTCACTCTGGTATAAGGTGCTCTCTCACCTTGAGTGTCGTCCAGCCGAAGCTGCGGAACGCAAGTCTTTGCTTGCAGCGTAACAATCCCAATCTGCATGCTGCAGCCTGAACTACTTCTTCATAAGTTAATGGCATGAGATCTGGTGGGGTGGGGTGGTATTCATTTTCATAAATAGGTGGGGAGATTGGATGGTCTTGCAGGCATTGGGCTAGTTTCATAGTGGATGAGGAGGGGGATGAGGTCGGGGAAGACTGGTGAGACATGAGATTTTGCTTGTAGTGATATTCTATGTCAAACGGGGTGTTAGGAGTGGGGGCACTGAAGCAAGGGTTGTGGAGGATGTCATGGTCACAATCCAGTTTGATTTCTCTGCAGAGAGCCTCATTGGCGAAGCGTTGGGTGAAGTGAGACATGGAGTTTAGAGGGAATGATGGTATTTATACGCTTTGAGGAGGCTGGTAGCTCCACTCAAATTTCCTTTGGGTTTCCATGTGTCCTTGGCTGAGGAATATCCCTTCCATTAAATGAGATAGTGGCACCATCAGGCAGACCCTCTGTGACTCATGATGGCTTCTATTTCATACTGGGTTTCACCTTCTATTTCCTCTGATGGAGGAGATAAGAATGGGGTTCCAAATTCGGCTGTGCTGCAGAATTCAGATAGAAGGGACACATGGAATACTGGATGGATCTTCCACATCAAGGGGAGTTTCAGACAGTATGCCCATAGCAATATCACCTTATCAATTGGAAATGGGCCATATTGCCTTTGTGATAATTTGAGGGTACGTCCTGGAAAGCAAAGGTTCTTAGCTTCCAACCACACCTTATCTCTGGCTTTTCAAGAGGGAAGTTGGTGTTGAAGGCAGTTTTTCATGATAAGAGCAGCCTTGTCATGGGCTGCTAGTGCTTTGATCCATGCTTCGGCCAAGGTTTCCAGTCTGTTTTCCACAGAGGGAACAAACAATTTGCTTATGGAGGGGTATGTTCAGGAATTATATCCAAGCATAACAAAGAATGGGATCATTTTCATGGAGGAATGTGGTGCATTATTATGGCAAAATTCTGCATAAGGAAGGAGTTCTACCCATGTTTCAGGGGAAGTGGTGCAAAACATCTGGAAATACATTTCCAGTTCCTGGTTCATCCTTTCAGTTTGTCCATCAGTTTGAGGATGGTAAGCAGAGGAAAGGGCTAAATCATATTCCAGTATTCTGCTTAGTTCAATGGCCACTGCTGACACAAACTGAGGTCCATGATTGGAAATGATTCTGTCCTGTAATCCAAACTGTTTGAAGACATGCTGAAAAAAGAGGTCTGCCACTTCTATGGTGTTGATAGTTTTGGTACAAGGGCATAAGATTACTCCCTTTGAAAGGCCATGATCAACCACGACCATGACAGAGTCATAGCCCTGTGCACAGGGAAGGTCTGTGATCAGATCCACCAATACTTGTTGGAATGGCTGGGTGGCGGTAGAGGGGAGCGGAGCAAGTGGTGGTTTGGTAGGGTGCATGTTTACCTTGCACACCTGACAGTCAGGGCAACTGGCAACAAATTTGCAAATGAAGGTAGCCAAGCCTGGCCACCAGTAGTCCCACATAATGGAGACTTGGGTGCGGAAAACTCCGCCATGTTCTGCTAGTTTGGACATGTGACAATGGCATACAATATCTGCTCGTTGTCTGGGGGGTAGGTAGAGTTGATTTTGAAAAAAGAGTTGACCATTTTCAAACTGCCAATCTGACAGTGGGTGGCAAGTGATAGGGGAAGTTCCATCTGATATCGCATGAAGGGTGTCGACCATGAAGGGGTTGGTTTCAGTTGAGTGAATAACTTTGTTGGCAATGGAGAGGTCGAGCTTAGTGATGAACAGGTGATCTGGGAGGAGGGTGATGTCTTCATTGTCATGTTCATATGTGGTGGGGTAGGGATATTGAGAAAGAGTGTCAGCCAGGACACTAACAAAGTGTAAATCGAAGTCTTGGAGGAACAACATCCACCAGGCTTGTCATCAGGAGAGTTTGTGGGGTGATTTAAAGAATGTCAAGTTCTTATGGTCTGTGAAGACAGTAACTGGTGGCCTGCACTTCATAGGTAATGTTTTCAGGTATCCAGCACATGGATGATAGTGAGTAATTCTTTGTCATAGATATCATAGTTCCGTTCGGCATCAAGGAAGGTTTGTGAGTGGTAGGAACAAGGGTGAAATTCTCTGTTGGAATCGCATTGTAGAAGAACTCCTCCTGAGGCAACCAGGGACGTGTTGGTCATAATGGCAAAGGGTTTGGTGTTGTCTGGCATCTGGAGGATGGGTTGTCATATGAAGATCTGTTTTAGTTGTTTGAAGGCGTTTTGTTGCTCCTTCTCCCATTGCCACGTCTGACCATTCTTGGTCAAGTCATTGAGTGGTCTAGCAATGTTGGCATAGTCCGGAATGAATTTTCTGTAGAAGTTACAAAACTCTAAGAATGAGCATACTCCTTTGACCATTGTCGAAGGTTTCCATTCTTCAATTGCCCGAACTTTGAGCAGGTTGAGACAAACGTGTCCCTCTTTTACTACCATGCCAAGGTATTCCATTTCCTGAGCATCGAATGTGCATTTGGACAACTTTAGATAGAGCTTTTCCTTCCAGAATCTTTCCAAAACCTGTTTAGTCCTAGCTTGATGCATTGCGATGTCAGCCAAGGCAAATCCCAAATTGTCCATATAGATGCCTAACCATCCTTCTGTGATCATATCTCGAAAGATGTGGTTCATCATGTTCTGAAAGTGCGGGGGTGCATTCGAGAAGCTGAAGAACATAACCTGAGGTTCAAAAAGTCCTTCCATAGTGATGAAGGTGGCTTTCCATTGGCTATCATCGTTGATGAGGACGTTGTTATATCCCCACTGAATATCAAATTTGGTAAACCATTTGATGTTCTTGAACTTATCGAAGAGATCCAAGATTATGAGGAGTGGGTAGGCATTTTTGATCGTGTGGGAGTTCAGATACCGATAGTCCTGACAGGGGCGAAGTTTGCCATCTTTCTTGGCTACAAAGAAAAAGGGGGATGCTTGAGGGGGGGTGGATGGTATGATTTTTCCATTGGCAAGGTTTTCCTGTATGAATTCCTTGCATGACTGCTGTTCTGATATGTTTAATGGATAAGTCTTGGCGATCTTTGGCACAAATTCTTCATCTGTGTTGATCTTAAAGTCAAAGCGTCCTCTATGGGGAGGTAGTTCTTCCGTTGAAGGTTCCTTGAATATGTCTTTGTAGTCAGAATATGCGGCAGGGAGGAGTACTTCCTTTTTCTCCGCGTTTCGTGCAATCTTGGTAGATATGGTGACTTTGTTTATGATCTGGGTCAGGTGAGAACTTTCCTTGATTTCTGAATGTAACTTTTCTTTAATCAGGAGATTTCTGGTCCTCCAGTTTATGACGGGGTTATGTTTCTGTAGCCATGGGTGTCCTAAAATAATCAACTTTTTCCCTAGGTTGGTGATGTAGAATTCTTGTATGTGGGTAAACGGGGTCATTCCCTGGATGGTAAGGGATAGGTGAGTGGTGAAGTTAATTGTTCTGTTTACATTTTCAGTTCTGTCTGTGTTTCACACTATGATTTTCTGTTTGAGCTTCCTCAGCCCTAGTTTGTGTTTGGTGACGAATTTCCAAGAGACAAAAGACCCTGTTGCTCCACTATCAAGCAGAGCTTTCATGTCGACTTTTCTTCTGTTGCCAAATAACATGATAAGCAATTGCATAGCTTTGTCTTTGTTACTGGTAGTGTACAACAGTGAGAGCATTATAGTGGGGAGAGAGTTCATTGATAAAAACTTCTCCCATTTCAAAAATCTGAGGTGGATGTGACTGGTTCCTCAGGCTCGTTTCCTACTTCCTCTCCTTCTTCAAAACAGGTGTGGAGGACTTTGAGGATTTCCTCATCTGAGCTCCCTTTGAGTCAGAGCACCTTTACATATTCATTGATGGGGGATCTAAGGACAGTTTTGGGTTTCTCAGCTTGATAGGCCAGCAGTTTGGTTTCCTTTGGTTCGTCCTGGATGATATGGGTGAACTTGGGTGGAGGATGTCTATCCCTTCCTTTGCCTTTACTGTGGTTGGCTGCTATGCAGCCCTTCTGTTTACAAACAAAACACATTCCTTCCTTTAGAAGAAGTGCCCTTTCATGAGGGTGGAGGTGAATGTAGTCAATGTCCATGGTGTTGGAGTCTCGAGTTCGATTCCTGCCAGGGAACGAAGATGAGGAGTATCCAGCTCTGAGGTTTCTAACATGCATGAGGTGTGCATGTAACTCGGTGGCTTTCTTAATCATTTCCTGCAATGTAGCAGGCATGGTGTTCATGATGATATGGGAGGCAATGGTATTGTCGAGTCCAGTCAGGAACTTATGCTTTCACTCCTCTTCATCAACAATCTTGGCCCAGTCGATCAGGTTTTGGGCCTCAGTGACATATTCCTAGAAACTGTCATCCCATTCTCCAGCGTCGTTCTTCTGGTGCCTTTGGTGAAGATGGTCTAGTTTGTATCTGGCATTGAACTCCTAGTTGATTGGGTAAAAGGTGGCATTAAAGTCTTCGACCATCTTGTCGAAAGTCTTGTCGACAGCAGCGACTGCTCCATCATTGATCTTATCATACCAATGTTCAGCAAAGATGCCACTACATCCTGCTTCCATCCTGTTGAGAGTCATGGACAACTTGTGAGAATCTTGTGCATACAGCACCACGTTAACTGTAAAATAGGCCTTCATGGCCTTTATTCATCTCCGAGCATCTTCAGACTTTCCAGAGAACATCTCAGGAAGAGCTGCTTTTAATTCTGCCATGGGTGGTGGTGATTGTGGTGGGGTAATAGTAATAGGAGAGGGTGGGAGTGACAGAGAGGGAGATGGGGTAGGGTCTTCAGGTTCTAGAGAAGGGGAGTGGGCAGAGTACGATTTCTTAAAGCCTAAAAGCCTCTTGGTTTTCTCTTGGGTTGGCATCCAAGAACTTTCCAGAATGTTCAATGATGTGGTCGGGACTGGCTTTCCTGTTGTGGCAGATACTAGGGGTCCAGAGTAAGCACTGGACTTCTTTGGTGTAGGGGCAGGGAGAGGGGATGCCCAGGGGTCATGAGAGGATCCTGGGAGGGGAGGCTGATGAGAAGGTTGATCTACAATGATGACAAGATATGCTCAGCAGAGCAACACCTGAGAGCAGGGACGATCTAGTTCTTTTGTTATGCAGTAGTTGTAACTAACACCTAGAGGGGCTTCACCCAGTTAGGTATTCTGGTGATGTACTCACTCAAGACGACGAGCAACCAATGATGAGGTCAGAGCAACTGGACAGCTCAATGGTTGGACTACAACAGGTCACAGCATGGTGACACATGAGGACACAGCAAGCAAGATGGTGCTCTCCACTAGGCCAAGATAGCTAACTTATGGCAGCGAGGCCTAAGAAAGATGAAGTTACAACACAGGTAAGATTGCACAGAACTAGATACCAATCACAGATGCACAGTAGTGACTTATATACAGAGGGGGTGCCACTTTAGGGCAAGTCCATAGAATGAGAGAGAATGTTGGAGAACTACTGTGGATGATGAAGCAAGAAGGCAAAGGAATATGAAAGAACATCGGTATCAGTACAGGCAGTGAAGACAAAGTGACTCTAGTCGAAAGGGAAATGCCCGAACTCTAGTAAGTATAAAGCAAGCAAAAGACATGTGAGAGCTACCCCTATGATGAGTACCTCGAGTCCTATTACTACACAGGGGAGGAGATGAGTTGTGGTTATCTGTAGGTAAAAGCAGGTGAAAGTGAAGAAGAGTAATATGAGGGAAATTTGTAACAGGCGCTGGGCTGTTCTGCTAGTGCAGCAACTAGAGATTCCAAGGGGTGGTCTGTGGCAATTGGGGAAGGGTGGGCAGTTTTGAGGGTATCTACCTCAATTTCTTCTGGCTCAGTGGTTTGGTTAGGTCTCCATCTTTGGTTAATTCTAGGGTCTTCATATGGGTTTACCCAGGGGAGGCTTAATCTACCTGCAATTCAGTGAGGGTTGGAAATGGTGGGCAATTACAGCACGATGGCTGTTGCTTGAGGAAGAGCTTGATCTTTTGTTATGCAGGATGTGACTCAGTCTTTGTCTAGTATGCCAAAGTCGGATCTGGACTCCCTAAGGTTGGGATGCTGCTGTACTAGCAACACTTCTCCTAAGGTTGGAGGTTACTTTCTGCAAATGTGACAGACAAGGGTTCTGTGCACTCGAGTTCAAGAAAGACTGTGTGATATTCATGCAGATCAAGCTGAGTAATTACAATATAAAATGCGAGATTTTCTACTAGGAATATTGGGCATGGACCACAAGTTAAAAAGGAAACAACGAGTCATGAAATGCACAGCAAGGAATGCAGTGGAACCAGATAGAAGAATGAATAACAAACCCATGCTGTGCTGACCAAGTAAGAATGACATATTGACCCAGATCTTGGATGGGAGGATTGGGAATATGAAGTACCAATAAGGAGATGATACTTAAAAACGGGGATTGAGTCCGATAGTAATGCAGAGGAGCCATAGTAACAAAAGGATCTGGTGAAAAGAGACAATGAGGAGAAGAAGTCAAGGAGTGACGATGTGTGAAAGATAAAATTATAACAAGTAGGTGATGGGGGAAGGAATGAGGGGATGTCTGAGGGAGATGGCACCATCTTCCGGGAAGTAATCATTGATATTGGCAGGGAATAGAGTGAGGAGGATGGGGATTAGGTATGGACAAGCTGGAGTAGGGTCCAGGGAATCGATGATGGTTCCCAACCCTTCGTTATACAGGGTGTCCAAAGTTTGGGTACAAAGATGATTGAGCATGGAGGGAAGGGCTTCAGCAGCAGGAAAGTTAATGTCATTTGGAGAGAAGTCAAAGGCTAATTGTAAAGAGCAGTAGGTGAGGTAGATGCAAACTAGTCTAGGTAAGATACGAGAAGAGTGGTAAGTAGGATTGTTCTCAATTAAGAGGATAAGGGGAGCATGCTGGAGAAATGCTCCGATTATGAGGCAATGTTCAAAGGGTGGGAGGCGATTGATTCAGAGTGAAAGGTTCATGTTTACTATGTCAGAGGCATGTGGTAAGACTTCTGGTGTTTGTGTGTTGATGACAGTAGAAGAGGAAGGACAAGATGAAGGATTGGGCAAGGTCATTGTTGGAGTGTTTTTACAACAATTATGGTGACACAGAGGACCAGGATGGCAAGAATGAGAATGCTCAGGACGATATTATGTTCATTTCCTTTAAGTGTCATGGTGGGGGTGGTAAGAAGATGGAGGGATGACGGGCTTTGTAGTCAAGAAGGATGGCAGAAGAGTGGTCCAGATTGTATTTGGGTTCCCATGTATTTTCCGCCAATGAATATCCCTTCCAATGGATCAGGAACTGCCAACAGTGTTTGAAGCCTCTGTGTCCTAAAATAGCTTCCACTTCATATTCAGAATCACCATCTATCTCCACTGGGGGTGGGCCCAGGAACAGGGTACTGAATTCATTTGTTTGGACAAAAGAAGAGAGGAGTGATGTGTGAAATACTGGGTGAATCTTCCATGTAGGGGGTAATTTCAGTTTGTATGTGAGAGGGGAGATAACTTTTTCGATGAGAAAGGGTCTGTGTCTTTGAGCAGTGAGTTTGGGGTGGAATCCTGGAAAGTGTAAATTCTTTGCTTCCAACCACACTTTGTCCCCTTGTTTCCATGGCTTAAAGTGGGAGTTGATCTGATCTTTCATCACCAGGCACATTTTTTGATGTGCCACATTGGCTTCTTCTCTGGCCAAATCAAGGAGGAATAGATGTTTTTCCAGAGCAGGGAGAAAGGTTTTGCTGATTGGTGGATAGGCCCTAGGTTCATATCCCATTATTAGATAGAATGGGGTTAATTTGGTAGAGGAATGAATGGCAGAATTGTGGCAGAATTCAGCAATAGGGAGAAAGTCTGTCCAGGTGGAAGGATTTTGTTGGGAGAAGAGGTGGAGATAGGTTTCAAGTTCTTGATTGGTTCTTTCAGTTTGTCTGTCTGTTTGTGGATGGTAGGTGGTGGATAGGGCAATATCATAGTCAAGGAGTCGGACTAGTTCTTGTAAGAATGCAGAGGTGAATTGTGGTCCTCTGTCAGAAATGATCTTTTCATGTAATCTGAATCTAGGGAAAATATGTTTGAAGAATAGTGAGGTGACTCCTTCAGCATCTATTGTTTTAGAACAGGGAAGGAATATTACCCCCTTCAAGAGTCCATGGTCTACCACGACCATGACAGAGTCATAGCCCCCCAAGGGGGGAAGGTCAGTGATGAGATCCACAAATAACTGTTGGAAAGGGCGGGTGTATGAGGATGGGATAGGGAGGAGCAGCAGGGTAGTGGAATGAGTGTTGACTTTGTTCACCTGACAGACCAGGCAACCCTGAACATATTTTCGAATGAAAGTGGACAATCCGGGCCACCAGTAGTCCTTCATGATCAAGGATTGAGTTTGGAAGATTCTCCCATGTCCAAATGCTGGGGAATTATGGTGATGGGCCACCAGATCTTTGCAGAGTGTGGCAGGAATGTAAATTTTATCCTGATAATAGAGTGTACCATTATCGTATTTCCAATCTGTGGGGGAGGCATGAGGGAGGAGGGAAGAACCATCAGACAGAGCATCGAGGACTTTTGTGACAAATGGGTCCTCAGTGGTGGACTGAGCAAGTTTGGTGGCAATAGCACAATCTAGAGTTCGAATGAAAAGTTGGTCTGGAAGAAGATGTTACACAGGATGTCATGCAGTCCTTCTTCTAGTGTGCCAAAATTGGATCTGGACTCCTTTGACTTGGAGTCTCTGCACTAGTAGTGTCTTGGTGGAATCTTTGGAATGACTGGCTTACTGCGAATGTCAGACAAGGAGTTCTGGCACACGAGTTTGAGAAAGAT
>JBBPKF010000004.1:0-22578 GCA_038089175.1 Binderoboletus segoi | reverse complement strand
CTTTCATTATTCCCACTGATATGTGATATGCTATCCATCTTATTGATACTGGCAAAGCTGAAAATGCTGTCCAGGTTACCAAAACTCTTCAGAACATCAAGAATTAGTCCATCTTCCCTCAGACTATCTGATGTCATCCTAAGAAAGTGTCAAGTCTGAATTCTCTGTACTCAAGTCTGACAGAGGTTCAGAACTTCTGAGGGATGGAATAGTGAGTGGACAGAGGTGGATCAGAGGTCTGATGGAAGAGACAGAAGGAAAGGGAACTTAGTAGTGAGGACATTTGCATAGGACTTATGTGTCATGCCCTTGCACAAATCCATGTTCTCAGATTTCAGAAGTCTAGAGTAGGATCAAGGGTTCAGAGTAGGAGGAAATAAAGAAAGGGTCAGGCAGGAGTTGGAGAAGAGACTTTAGTCAATATTTATACTAAAGGAGAATACATGATGTGTGGAAGTCCTTAAGTATGTTCAGAGTAAGGTACAGAATATCAAACAGGTTTGGATATAAGACAGATGATAGATGGGTAAAACAGTTTCATGGTGAAGTAATAATGATGATCAGAATGGAGGTAGGTAAGGTACAGGATGGACAGGAAGGATGATAGATGGACAGAAAAATAACATATGTGAAGAATGATGATTGAGAATGACAGGTATTAGATCCAGGATTTATTCTGAGCAGAAATGTGAACTCTGAGTATAACTCTGGGTGGAAAACAAGGGATGAGCAGAATGAGGGCAGAGTGATCTGAAGAGAACCAGAGGAGGCTGGAGGGGTGTGATGACTGTTCAGGATGGATATGACAGAAAGCTGGCATGAAGGCTGTGGTAAAGAAAAAATGCCCTCTTCTCTCCAAGCATTACAAAATAGCAAGGATAGACTTTGCTTTAAGCCATTAGCATTGGACTGTGAAGGATTGGAAGTGAGTTATATGGTCAAATGAGACCAAAATTAATTGCATTGAATCAGATGGCAAGAGATGGGCATGGAAAAAGGCAGGAGAAAAATTAAATGATAGGCTGGCACAAAAGACAGTCAAGTTTGGAGGTGGATCCTTGATGATATGGGGATGTATGACCTGGGAAGGGGTTGAAATGGCTTGCAAGATTGATGGTAAAATGGATACTGAGCTTTATACCCAGATTCTAGAGGATGAGTTGCAACAAACTCTTCACTATTATGGATTAAATCCAGATGACATTATCTTTCAACAAGACAATGATCCCAAACACATTAGCAGAAGAGCCAAGGAGTGGTTTGCTGACCATGGGTTTGAGGTCATGGTATGGCCAGCTCAGTCTCCAGACCTTAATTCCATTGAACATCTATGGTTTCTCCTCAAAAGAAAGCTGGCTGAGTATCTAAAGCCACCTTCTGGCATGGTAGAGTTTTGAAAGAGAGTTCAGGCAGAGTGGGACAAGATTGGGGTAGAGGAATGTCAGACATTGATTGAGAGCATGCCTAGGAGAATTCAGAAGGTCATCAAAGCCAAAGAAGGATACACTTCATACTAGTTTTTGATATCCTTGATACCAGCAACAAAACTGTCCCAATGAGTAGTCTGGACAAATATGTAAATATTGACCGATATAAAAGGAATTACATAATACATGGATATATATTTAGAAAGCCCTCAATCAGGGCTTTCTAATGATATCTAGATTTGGGGTCTAGCATTAAAACTGCACATGTTATTAGTCCAACAATCAAAATGTTACAAACATTGGGATGGTTTTGTTGCTCAGTATAAGTTAATATTCAAGCTGAGGTGATATAGAGTAATTACAGGGGTTTACATACTTATGAAGGGTTCAGAATTTGGGATGAAACATTGCTAAAGCTGTGCTTCAGGGCTGTGCTTCTTAGCAAGCAAGGAGTTGAAGAAATCTGAGAAGTAAAACTAATACTAAACAGAATGGAATGTATAGAATGAAATGGAGGAGGTAGTAATGTATTACAAAAGTCCAGAGGTCAGAACTAGCTACAGAGAAGAAATATTAAACTACTAGAACAGACTATTTTTGAAAACTCCAGAACTCCAAAGTTTAATCTGATAGAACCTGGCTTCACTATATGTGGTATACCCTTGCACAACTGGAAATATGTAACATTGTTGATTCACTTCCTGCTATTCACTTCTGCCCCCTGCTAGAAATAATACTCTCCACTTTACTCAAAGACAATTATGAAGCCTACTTTGCCAATGAACCAGCTGAACCACACCCCATTCCCACTCACTCCATAGCAGACAGACTCTTCAACCCACTGTTCACCATTCCTCCTCTGAACAATCCTGCTCTCTTTATGTTAACTCATCATGTTACCTGCAATTGGCAAGGCATGCCCATTCCTCAAACTGGAAACCCTTCCATCATTGATTTCTTGAACCTGGAAGACTACCAAGCCCAAGCCACTGCTGACTGACAAAACAAAGATGGCTCTCACACTCATAATCCAGAAGGCTGCCTTTGATCCACTTTTTCACACTTCATTATTGAAACCTGCTTCATTTTCAATGGCCAGAAACACTTGCACATTGACTGCCCTCACTACCAGTGCCTCTACCACTGTAGTTTTGCTCCCAGATATACTCAAATGTGCTGCAATGAACATGAATGCAGGCATTGTGGTAAAATTGGTCATATCATCATGAACTATTCATTTCATGACTATATCTCAGACCCCTCACTCTTTTTGTGGAACTTGGACATGTAATTAGAGCTCAGAAGATCTTCAATGTAGTTGGAAAGTAATGTTACAATTTTCCCTCCTTTTCCTCTTGATTGTCACATGGTGTTGTAATTCATACTTCTTCTTACAGACATTGCAGCTCATCCTTGAGTTCATTGCTATTGTACAGCTTTTCCTTTACAGACATCTCACTCCTTCCTAGGCTCTCTCATGCCAGGCTGTGCTCTTAACAACCATCCAATCAACTGGGCTTTCACATGTACATCATTATTCAGAACACCTTCCACTTTCTGCTCTTCTCTTCTATGGTGTTCTTAGATGTTCTTTTATTTTCCTTATTTGAATATCTTTTGTGTACATATTGTTAACAAACCTGGGACTATATATGATGAGTTGTACCACTACAAAACTCCAGCTAGTTCTGTGCAATCATATGCTCAGTATCTAACATCTTGTAGTGGAACCACCTGAGTCACCTCTGTGTAGTATTCTTAGTGATCAGCACTGTCTTGCTGTCATCTCTCATGTGTCACCTAGCCATGTCACCCTCATCCATCTAGTTGTCAGCCCAGAGTAAGTCAGGCTGTCAGTTAGATTGTCAGTTTGGCATCTGCCAAGACTGAATTTCTGTGTAATAGCTGCTGCCTGTCCTCCACCCACTCATCCTCACTTTTCATAGCCTCTCATTTCACTTTCATGTTGTCTGGGACTTCAGGTACCACCCAACAGTTGCTACATTGGGTTCCTGCCAGACAGCCCAGGATCAGCTAATGGCAACATCCAACATTTCCAGAATGATTAACAAGAACTTGATATATCATGCCACAATGGCATGCCAATAGATGAAGGCCCTTTCCTGATTCATGACACCAGAACCATAGAAAGCCTGTGTAGCACATGCCCACAATAGTTAGTATTGTTACACAGGACTTGAATCTAATAATAAGTACAGTAGAATGATAGCCTAAGATGCTACATATGTTGAGAAACAGCAAGATGGTGCTGACCACTTAGATAATACTACATAGGGACTTAGGTGAAGTCACACTATAAGATGCCAGATACTGAGCATAGGATTGTGTAGAACTGGCTAAGGTACAATGATACAAAGGCAGCACTTTACATAGTACAACTTATTGTGCACAGACCATCAAGGACAAAAAAGGCAAAACAAAGGAATATGGAAGAATATCATGAAAGCAAAGAGCAGAAGGAGAAAGATGTTCAAACAGGAATACTTCATGGAATATTTGAAACACAGCCTAGATGTAAGAGAATCCAGAAGGGATTTAGATGTCTGAGATAAAACAGCCAGACTCATATCTAGCAAGAACACTCAAAAGCATGTTACAAGCAAAATGGTGACCCATAAAAGTTCAACAATGAATGAGTATAGGACTTGACAGAAGTAAAGTAGGAGAACAAGGGAAATTTGTAACAAGTATTATTTTTCCCACTTGATGATAACCATTTTTCTGAGCCCCTTACTCTTTTTCTGTCTCCTTATCTTGTCTTCCTCTGTGACTCTATTCCACTCCTGCCCTTTCTATAGCCCTATAACTGCATCACACCAATGCCTTCTGACACCATCAAGGTGTGGTGGCAGTAGCTGATTGCCTCTGAGAGTGCAGATGAGACAGTGGTGTAAAACAAAGGCCTAAAGAGTGGAATACCAGGACCAAGTTCAGTAGGTATGCTGTTCTTCTTCTGTGATCAAAGTCTTATTCCAGATGAAACTGACATACTCAACAATATGGGACTTCCATTCAGGCTGGAACCATAAATGTGGACTTTTCATAGACTCAGATAAGTTACTCCATGTGCTGCCCATTGTTTTATCTGATGACCTGATAACAATGTCAATGCATGTTCTACATATGATATGATTATCATGCATTGCTTAGTCACTCACTTACAGAATTGTTCCAGCTGGCATGAAACTTCTCACAGTCCTTTGCACTGGCAGCAACAAGTAACAATGATAGATGAATGTTGTGCCATGAATGTGTCCAATGCTACAGCTCTGCCTCACCATCTTTACTACCTCTGCTACCTCTATTAACCTACCCTCACTACCCCTATCTTATTCTGTCTTCCAGTGCCATGGCTTTGTCCTGTCAAATTTTGGGCAAAAATTGCACTGGTGTGATGTGATTGCTCTTGCCTGTGTCACATTTTGTTTCATTTTATATTCTATTCTCATGGCAGCTATCTCCATATTATGCAACTCAAACCATTACAAATTTCTTCCTTTCTTCTTCTATCTGTGTTGCTCTGCCATGTCCTTCATCTCTCACTTGACTTGTTTCTCACTCATGTAGTAATAGAACTCAACACTCTCATCATCTATATCATCATGTTACATCTTCTCCTTTCTCTTTATCTTCTTCAATATGGACATCTACCTTCTAATTAGGCTCTCTTATGCTTAGTCACTATCTGATCTCTTTATCATTCCATCTGTTTCTTTTATCTTCCATATGATGTGCTCCACAGTCATTCCATCTTGTTCTATCTCTTTCTATGGACTGGCCCTAGACCAGCCACACTCTGTACTTAAGCCACTACATCACACTGTGTTTCTTATCTAGTTCTGCACAATTTTACCTTGACTTGCCAGGCTAGTATCTTCTTAGGCCTCACTGCCCTAAGTTAGCTATTAGATCTAGTGGAGAGCACTGTCTTGCTTGCTGTGTCCTCAAAGTGTTGCCAAGCCATGACACTATCCTCAACTGTTGGAGCCATCTGGTTGCCTCAACCTCATCATTGATCACTCAATGTCTTAGCATAAGCATCATATCACCTTGGATAGGGAGACCATTACTTCTCAGGTACTAGCTTGCAAGTACTGCATAACATAAACACACTTGAATTGTAAATACTAATCGCTTCTTCAGAATTGTGTTTAGCATTGAACATAATCTTCCTGCCTTATAATTTCACTTGTTTCTGACTTCTTTACCATCCTGTCCAATTGTTCTCTTTCAAATATCTTATACTAGTTTTTGTGCACATTTTTGTCATGATCCTGTTTATCTGTATTCATTTAATTTCCCATCTGACATATTACTGCTTCATTTATTTCTGTTCTTTTGAGCTGCTTACATTTTCTGGCTTATTCTACTTTTTGAATGCATTTATAGCTTTTTTGCAATGCCATTAAATGGAGCACTCTGCTCTATAAGTTAAAAAGTGTTGAAAATTTGTCAAAGAGGCATGAAATAAGTTGAAGGGTGGGCTTTTTCTGCTTTGCCAGATTATGACTGTTTTCACATTGCATATTATTTTATAGACTACTGTAGTTGTATTAGATGAAGAAATTCAGGATAAATAGCTACAAATATGAAAGAATTAGAGAAAGTACCCTTAATTGGGTGGTCCATGGGGCTATCAAAAAAGCCTTGCAACATGCCAGTTACAACTGGTTATGAACCTGTTTTTTTTTTCTAATTTCATCAAAAATCAAAAGACTGGACTATTTTCTTTTTTTTTAATTGAAAACCATGACAACTAGCAAACAAAATGGACTAAACTAATGGTCAGTCTGGTCTGATTGCCAGTTTTTTTTTTCCAGTCCTGCAACTGGACTTTCAAACACTATTAGAGATATGGGAATATGAGTATAGTAAGTCCAGTCTGCCAGTTTATTGTGAGGTTGGTTTGCTTGAGCAAATAGTGTTCCAATAGAATTGGAAGAAACAGAATGGAATAGAGAAGATAGTGACATGTCATAATATGCTTAATAACTAGGGTATAAAATAAAAGATGAAATGGAGATGCTTTGGAGAGTAGAGTTGGACTTGTGAATTTCAAAACATAACACCTTTTGTTATGTGACTTGTGAACTAGCACTGGTCTGAAGTGGCATCCTCCAAGAAATCCCAGGAAATGATGTGTGTAATAGTAACATCAAGGCAACTTTGACTTAGTCAAATTTGGTGTTGTGACAAGGCAACACTATGAGAACACAGTGAGCAAGATGGCACGCTCCACTAGGCCTTTATAGCATGTAAAGGTAATGACACCTTAGTGATGCTAGCTCACAAGCTTGATAGGATTACAAGTGTAGAACTAGGTGTTACACAGTACTTGCAAGCTAGCACCTGAGGAGTGATGGTCTTTCTATTCTAGGTGATATGATGATATGCTATATGTTGGGGCAACCAATGACAAGGTCGAAACAACCAGATGGCTTCCATGGTTGAGGGTGGTGTCACAGCAAGGCAACACCTTGAGAACATGGTGAGTGAAACAGCACTCTCCACTAGGCCAGATAGCTAACTTAAGGTGGCAACTCCTAAGAAAGATACTAGCTTGGCAAGTCAAGGTAGAATTGTGAAGAACTAGATGCAGAACACTGTGCAACATAGTGACTTAAGTACAGAGTGTGGCTGGTTAAGGGCCAGTCCATAGAAGGTTAAAGAACTAGAAAGAACAACTACAGAGCACATCATATGGAAAGTAAAAGAAGGAGATGGAACAATGGAGAGATCAGATATTGACTAAGCATGAAAGAGCCTAGTTAGGAGGTAGATGTCTGTATTGAAGAAGATAGAGAACAAGAAGAAGACATAGTGTGACAGCATAAACAACAAGAGTGTCAAGTCCTATTACTACATGAGTGAGGAATGAGTCTGTGGAAAGATGAAGGACATGACAGAAGAGGACAGATACAAGAAGAAAGGAAGAAATTTGTAACACCAGGTAAGGTACATGATGCACAGTAGCAACTTATATACTTGTGTGGCTGGTTTGGGGCCAGTTCATAGAACAATGAAGAATGTCAGAGAACTGATTACAGATGGCATCATATAGAAAGTAAGAGAAAGCAGAGAAACATCAATCAGATAATGACTGAGTGTAAAGGGAACTCAGTTAGAAGGATAGTGTCCATGGTGAAGAAGATAGATCAGAAAAAGACATATCATTAAAGCTTGAAGGAGGATGATGACTAGCCTGTGAAGTATAACAAGAGAGAAAATGTCTAAGGAGATATATAGTGCATGAGAAAAGAGTACAATGAACAGGAGAAGGAGGGAAGTTTGTAACACCTTTGAGCTTTAGCTTCTAGTGTAGTGTTTTCTCAGTAACTCTTGTGACTCTAAGGCCCCCAGGCCTGCAATCATTTGTATAAAGTTGTACTATGTACTGTGTATCCTAGTGTCATATTCATTCTCAAGCAGTCCTCACATCCCTCCAGCCTTCTCTGATCTGCTTCAGATCACTTTCTTCTCATCCACTCATTACTCATCTTTCACCACCCAGAGTTATACTCAGAGTTCACTTCTCTGCTCAGATCATATTCTGGATCTAATACCTGTCATTCTCAGTCATCATTCATCACATATGTCTCTTTTCTGTCCAACTGTCATTCTTCCTGTCCATCCCATATCTTACCTACCTTCATTTGATTGTTGTTACTCACTTCACCTTGAAACTGTTTCACCTGTCTATCATCTATCTTATGTTCAAGCCTTTTGGCATTCCATACCTTACTCCAAATGTATTTAAAGACTTCACACACCATGTATTCCTGTCATATTCTGGATTCACCACACCAACTCTAACTGTTAAAGCCATGTCAGACAATCTCCAAAAACTCCAAAACTCCAGGGTTTTGATCAGATGGGACTTGGCTTCACCTTATGTGGTATGCCCTTACATTGGGTCCAGGTCCTGTATTTACAGAGCAGAGATGTCAGAGGTGGGTCAGAGTTGAGCCATCAAGGCTTGGACAAGAGGGAACAGAGGTGAGATCATCAGGCTAGGTTGATATTCAAGCTAAGTATGTACAGAGTGATTACAGAGGTATTTATACTACAGAGGGTATGGATGACTAAGAAGTCTGGAGGTCAGGTAAGAAATATACTGGAGGTGCTGTGGAGCTGTGTTCTGCAGTTGACACTGCATGGAGAAGTCTGAGAAGTGGAACTAGTACAAATATGAAGAAAATGGAATGGAGGACACGGGAATGAAATGGAATGTCACTGAAATGGAGATGAGTCATCTCAGAAGTGTTTGAAGGTCAGAGTACTATATATGGAGGAAAATGTTCCAGAGTTGAATCAGAGTTGAATTGGAGGGGATCTGGAGGGTTGGAGTCAATGCAGTGAATCTGGGATATGACACTGACCCTCTGAATCTCCTCCAATTCACCTCTGTATCAACTCTGGTTAGTTTTCCTCCATATATAGTTCTCCAACCTTCAGACATCTCTGATATGACTCATCTCCATTTCAATTACATCCCATCCCATTCCATTCCATTCCAGTACTCTCCACTCCATTCCATTTGTATTTAGTATTAGTTCCACTTCTTAGATACCTTCAGCTCCTTGCTTGCTAAGGTACACAGCTCTGATATACAGCTCCAGCATCAGTCCTTTCCAAACTCCAGACTCTCTATAATATATAAACCTGTGTAGTTACTCTGTACTTCCTTAGCTCAAATATTGACTTAGACCAATAATCTCTCCCTCTGACTCCTCTCATCCAAGTCTTGATGGCTTAACTCTGATCTTTACTTCTGACACCTCCACTCCATAAATTTGGAACTCATACTCATGCAAGGGTATACCACATAACATGAAGCCAAGTCCTGTCCAATCAAGACTCCAAAGTTCTGGAGTTTCTGAAGATCATCTGACATGGTTTTGACAATTCCCCTCAGTATGAATATTGACTTAGTCTCTCCTATAAACTCCTGTCTGACTCCCTTTCTTCATCTCTTCCTACCCCAAATCCTTGATCCTACTTCAGATCTCTGAAATCCAAGGACATGGGTCTATGCAAAGGCACAACACATAAGTTCTGTGTCAACATTCTCATTACTAAATTACTTCTCTTTCATCTCCTTCATTGGACCTCTGGTTCACCTTCATCACTCACTGTTCCATCCCTTCAGACATTCTGGACCTTCATTGAACTTGAGTCTGGAGGACCTGGACTTGACAGATATGCTATCAAAGCATACTAGACTCTGTTCACATGTTATCTTATCATGTGTGATCCCTGATTACTAACTATTTTTAAAGAAACCAGTCACCAAGCACATTAAATTCTGTCTAACAGTGAACTACAAAGAAAAAATCCATATATCTGGATTTGTAGTAGCACTATGTTTTTTCTGATGTGGCCAAGAAATCTTGACCACATTCTCTTGAGTCCTAGTGTTAACCAAGGTTATTGGTAGTCCTGCAAGTCCTACTGGCAGCTAATTTCTGTTTTTGGTAAACCTATTTGTGCCCAAGCCAGTGATAATATACAATGCAGGCCAGTCTTACTGGCATTGTTATGATACACCCACACTCCAGCAGTTTTACTGATACATGCTAACCCATAGTCTTCCTTCTCTTTATTTTTCAACACTTACTTGGTTATGATTTGATATGCAATATACAGGATATCCCAATTTCAGTCAAAGAATTAATGATTGTAAGTTGGATGAATTATTCAGCAGCTTTAGTATTTATTTCCCATATACTATAGTATGATTTCTTAAAAGTGGTGCTCAAAAGATCAGTAAGATGCAACTGGATGTACTGTAATGAGCAAAAAGGCTTTCGTGCAAATGGTAGTGAATAACTGTACCCAGTGACTGCTGAATATCTCACAGCAATGACATCACAATAATGCTATTGTGGCTTGCATTGCTTTGTGGCATTAGACAAATGATGGCAACAAGGGGAAAGTCATTATGGACAAGACTTAGATAGACTGTCCTACATAGGATATAGACACCCCAACAGGACAAAATCATGTATGGTCATGTCTGACACAACAGCTGCATCAGTATTTAGGATTGACCTAAATGCTGCACCAAACTGGAAAACCATGTGAAAACTAAAGTTTAGCAGGGTTTCCCAAGCATCTAGGTTAATCCTAAATAATGATGCATCCATTGTGTGAAGGCAGTAGTCCATTTGTGAACAGGAGAGGCCAGAAGATGTGCCATGCATGTAACAGAAGATGTCTGAATGGGCTTCACACCATGCTCATTGGGTGCCACTGGGTTGACCATTCTACCATAAAAATTTACAGGGTGAACAATCCAAGAGGCAATATCTTAGTACAGACCAATTTTCCTATAAGATTATGATCTCGGGTTGCACATGACTATCAGAGACTCAGTTGTGTGTGCAATAACAGACTATACTGTATTTATGTATCAAAGATTATGTATGAGTAAGTAAGAGTAGGTAAAAGGATATAAAAGGATTAGCTCACCTCAGTCGTGTGTGCAACAACAGACTGAGGTGCTCGGGTCTGAAACAGTACATTTTATATACGAGTAATGCTATGTCCTATGAATGGGGCTGTAACGGAGTTCATAGGGTTCCGGAACTAAAAGACATAGGTATAAAGAACAGAATACATATGCGAGATAATGGAATGGAGACCATATGATGCGGTGGAATGCTAGGGGTGCGTCATGCGCACTGTGTGCATGCATCGGCCCGGTTACGCTCGTGGCTGTGCGTGCGCTTGTCATTCCAACATTTCCTTGCGGAGGGAAGTAGGTCTATGAAACCGTGGCAACGAAAAGCAGGTGCCGCCAAGGGTGGAATTCTTTGACAGAGTCTGTGCTCACTGCCGACTGACACTCAGCCACTCTCGTCCGATGTTCCAATTTGTACCGATATTGCAGTGATTCATATACATGAGCGCGATTGATCGTAGAAATAAAACAACCACGTCAGTAGAGATACCGGAACCCTCTGCGACGACGCATGGCTTCCTCGAACGAAATACCTTCCAACCTCGCCGCCTCTTCGATCCGCTCCCGCTGGGGACCCTCCATGAGTGCTCGTTCTTCTTGTTCCAGCCGTTTGTTCTCCTGGATCAGCATTTGTCTCATGACTAGACAGACACAAAGAAATGAAACGGTCAACAGGCACATACGCAGAGATCAACTCACTCAAACCCAGGACGGTCGACACCACGAGACTGCAGATCGAGATGATCATTGATTGGTGGTACTGCGGGCCCCAGCTAGATTTCCATATGAACGATCCCAGCCTGAGAGAATCAATGAGCAACCCCTATTCAGATTACCCATTGGGTACCACGAAATGGAAGACACACATGTTCCCGAGATTGCCCACGCCATTGACCATACCCATGGCTACCGATCTCTTGGCCGGGGGACGCGGTATTGCATTTGAAACCCAATTTAATGTCAAAGCAAAACCTATTTAACATGTCTTGTGACCTGTGACCGAAAAAAGGGCATGCTGCACTCCACACGCACCACAGTAACCGGTGCTCATGAGGAAAAGCGAAAAGTATCTTCCACCCGTTGACATGGTGGATAAAGCAATGATGTACCCAACGATGATGGACCACCACCAGACTGCAAGGTGGAAATAACGTTCTCCAGTTCGGTCTGTGCATACCACGATAAGTAACTTCCTAAAATCTTGCCCATAGAAGTACTTGCCACAATGCCATGCGTTGATTACACATAATATGGAAGCAAACACCCATGGAGGTCTGCACCCAGGAGTCAATGAAGATGCGAGTAAAATTGACTTAGTGTGCTCACGCAGACATCAGAAGCGTAATCGTTGTATTGTATCCAAGAGTTGCAGTCAAACTGCGGCCCGAAATTCGTGAGCATGATCAAAATACATTGCGCACTCAGCGGGAGACTCACGTTGGGAAGAAATTGATGAAACTCAGCCCCAAGAGTTGAGAACAACCCATGAACATGAAAATCCAGACTTTGATATCGCAGATGGCGAGTTTGAAGCCATCAAAAAATCTATAGACAACAGTCAAACGTCGTCCATTTGACCAGAAGGAGATAAACAATGAGTAAAGACGACGTCAGCTCCTGGAATCATTCACGCACGTTGCCCCGGAAGAGTCTTTATCGGCTTCCCCTGCATCTTCTGCTAGTCTCACTTGCGCCAAGCGGCGTTCGGCAGGGGACAGCCAACGGGTGTTGTGGGGCTGATATTGAAAAGGTCAATCAATAGGTAAACGCCCTCTCGCATCATGACACCCACGAAATCCGGGAGAAGCCACCTGAATTAGTGATGGAAAAGAAGTTTAGGTTCCGGGGCACTTTCTCCGACTGCGGAAGATGAAGTACGCACATGGTCAGGAGGCCCAAGAACATCGTTATCGCGCCCTAGAAACGCCATAAGCATGACTTCAATGGTGCTGAACAAAAATAAATCACCTCAATATAGAACAACCTTGAAGGTACATGTATGAGCCGGAGTATTATGGGGAAGGAAACACACTCTTACCATCTCCATGCAGCAATACCGAGCTTTCCTTGCATGCTTCCCAGAATTCCAGCTGCGATGAGCTGATAACAAATGTAACCGGAGTTCCTCCCACACAGAAACCATACGTACACTGCCAAACGCGTTGGATATTAATAGTCCAACATAGAAAACAGCCCCGCGCAACGACAGTTCCTAAGAATGCACATTAGACAGAGGAAAAGCAAAGAATAGACAAGTATTGGAGTCTACCTTCCTTGTGTACCATCTCGACAACAGGTACATCGCCCCCGGATAGAACGCTGCCTACGACGACCAGATGATTGAAACGGCATCGGTGCTTTCTTAGAATAGGCCCATACCTCGGGAAGACCGAGAAATACACGACAAGCCATGATGCCAGAATAATTTCTCGCAACCTAAAATGCTGCTGAATGACATAGCTCGATCTCAGGAAAGACAAGACCAACTCCAGTCAGTGTACTCATTAAACCCCATGCCATGACGCAGCCTCCAATGTAGAGGGACGGTCTACACGACATGTGAGCACCGTCAGTCCATGTGACACCCGACAAGCTTAGCGTGCAGACCTTGATATATAGCCTAAGATCTAAATCGAATAAAAACTCAGTAATATTATGAAGAACGAGTTATTAAGTCGTACCATGTTGGAAGGGATCTGTGCAGGGCAGTAGGACGCATACAAAATGGCAAGGATACTTTCATATTGGACGTCTAAGCGAGAGTCAAGTGTAAATTCCCTTTAGACAAAAAATCGCATTACCAGTCATGTGAAGATCCGCCTCTAGACCTTTAAGTCGAGCGGCAGTGACAGCCACCCGCTGGATATCACGAGATGCATCCGATCCATCGACGACGCCACCAAAAAAGTAATGATAAATCTTACGTCAATGTAATTCATCAAAAAGATGACAACGACAGTAGGCATCAACCTCGTATCGAGCTTGCGCACGAGACTGCGCTCTGCTGCCTTTCTGTTCTCTTCCCTCAGCAGGACACCGTCTTGTTCTTCTTGCACTGCCGCCACATTTTCAGTGAATGATTCGGACTTCTTCTCGCGGAGTGACATTGCTGTCGGGCGAAAGGTGTAACGCAGAGCACGCCGGAGTTCGAGTGAGTCACTCCACCGCATCCTTTATATGCTCGCAGCACACGGGAGCAGTGGCATGAACTCATAATCTCCACGAATATGTTGACACAGGGTGTTCAGAACTACAAAGAGCACTGAAGATAGTAGAAAGTCCCATGATCCAGATCGAGATCGTACATCCGGTGCGAAATGTCAGGGGTAACGGGAGTCGGGGGTCCGACACACTCGAGGTGGTAGCGAAAAGCGAAGTTCTGTACCACTAGCGACATGCGTACTACACTCGATTATGTAAGCTAGGGAACCAACTGCGGCGAGTGTGATCTCCAACAAGGGGATACCCCGCAACACCCGTTCTTCCTATGAGAAGTCGCAAGGACACTGGCCGTGAAACGGGGGCCACTACGGTGGGACAATATCCAAAATCATCCTCGACCCATACCAGCACAGGTCCACGAGAGAGAATGTAAGTGACCGAGGAGTTATACCTTTTCTCACGGGGTGACGAGGAATGGAACCAAATCGTCCCGAAGCGGTATAATGGGACGATCATGAGCGTGCAGTCTTTGGTGAACTAACAATGCACTATGACTCATAGCCAGCCTTAATACATCAAGGCGAGACCTATGAAATTGTTCAAGATAACCTTGTGACTAAAAGAAAAAACACATCCCAGTGTAAAGACAAACAAATCATAAGAGTGACGAACTTCCCCTCCGATCCTCAACGCATAGGTATGATAATACGGGTTTTCACTGATATCCGTGACATTCCATCACCACAAGATTACACAGTGTGACTGAATCCGTACGAATGCACCCTCACTTTCCCCATGGAGGACGCGACGAGCCTCGGGCGACTGCTGGGTCTCGGCCGTGTGTCAGGAAATAACCTTCCGCAAGGATTACTCCGGTGAGAACGAAGACCATCCCCAAGGCTCACAGCACCTGTTTGCTTCTCGGCTCGCTTTATCACGCTCAAAACCGTGGGACGGGACCTGTTAGGGTAAATAAGTGCCTTCTGTAGACGAGTCACAGAGACTCGAAGGAAAAGATCATAAGCATACGAGAGGAGTACGCAATCCTCCTGATAAAATGGATCTGAGACTCATGCATGTATCATCAATACCACGGGTTCTGGGTCCGGGCGACCGTCAGCACGGTGCTTCTCCACCGCCGACGACGGACCGTACCGCCGAAACATGCGCGGTCAAGTAGCCCCCGCGGCGTCACAGACATACTACCGATTGCAAATATTCCAGACACACGCGAACATGGTAGGGCCAAGAAATCAATGAGCCATCATGACATCAACGGCGAACGTTTGAACATTCGTCTCCTCCAAGTATGGAATGAGTCCCAGGGAATGATCAAGGACCCCAGACAGTGGCCGAGGTTACCGCAATGCCACCTGCGACATGCAAACGACATGCCCTTTTCTTACTGCTCACTGGCTTCCCGCACCTGAAGAATGAATGTCCACAAGGAAGAGGCTCATAATTCAATATGATCAAGGACACAGGTAACTTAGTACACATAGCGGAAGCCCATCCTGCGTCTCACGGCTTCTTCAAACGTAATCTCCTCCAACCTAGCCGCTTCTTCGATCCGCTCCCTTTCAGGTCCATGCATCAAGTCGAGCTCCGCGCGTTCCATCCGTTCGTTCTCCCGGACGAGCAACGTACGTACCACTAGAGTAAAAAGGGGGTCGCGAACCAGGGTCAGTCAAACCTCTACACGTCACGGACGAGGAGATTAAGACCGCACCGAAGCTGAGGAAACTCGCAAATGCGAGTGCGCAGAGAGCGATGATCATCGATTGGTGGTACCTGGGACCCCAGTTCGACCTCCAGATATAGGATCCCATTCTGTCCGGAAGTCTGAGATACACATACGCACGTGCGACGGAGATCCAAACACGCACAGATTCCCAAGGTTTCCGAACCCGTTCACGAGCCCGATCGCTGCGGAACGTTTGGCGGGAGGCCGAGGGACGGCATTAGCCACCCACACCAACGTCAGCGTAAACCCTAGGAACGCACGCGTGAAGACAGGGATGATTAAACGACCGTGCAGGACGGGAAGCACGCACCGCAATATCCGGTTGTCATGAGGAACATCGAGAAATACCTCCCAGCCGTCGCCATGGTGGACAGAGATATGATATAGCCCACCATAACGACCCACCACCAGCCGGTCATGTGGAAGAACCGCTCGCCAGTCACATCTGCGTAGGCACAACAGTTAATCCAATTCTACTCCACCGTGAAGGAGACGACAGGTAGGCTGCTTACCGGCGTGACGCGCATTAATAATCGTCGCAATGGCTGAAAAGACCCATGGCGGGCTGAACAAACGCAGCAAATAAGTGTCAGGGGTGTATATGAGTGATATGGGAGTACATACGCAGCCATCAGCAAAGTGACGGTCGTCGAGTAGCCTAAGGTTGCAGTTAACCTAAAGGCAGTGGTCGGTGATCTCAATCCAAGTGTTTTTGTCGCGAAGCACGCACGTCGGGAAGAAGTTGACGAAACTGAGTCCCAGTAGTTGGGAGCAACACATGACCATGAAGATCGGAACCTTGGGATCCTGAAGTGCCAATTTCAGACCCCCAAGTATCCTGAAAAATGGGGTCTGTATTTGGGACTTTGTGGGGATTGGGACGACGTACGATTGTTGTTCAGAATCCTTGTCGGCTTCGCCAGCATCCTCTGCCAGGCGGACTTGTGCTAAATGCCTCTCCGCAGGAGTCAACCACCTGGTATTATGCGGCTGGAGAAAGATCAAGTATTCAGGGTCTTGTCAATGTATACATACTTGAGGTATGTGGGACGTACATAATCCGGGAGTAGCCACCTAAGGGTTTCGATTAGTGAAATAGAAGTAAAAGAGCGAGCATGGGGCGCACATCGACAGGAAACCGATGAAGATCGTTATAGCACCCTCAATGTAGAAGAGCCTGCATGCGAACGTGGAGGGTCGTCAGATTACATGTACACTAGGAGTAGTCGCTAGTCCCACCATCTCCACGCTGCGACCCCCAATGCCCCCTGCATGTTTCCGAGAATACCTGCTGCCCACAACTAAGCACGACCGGAAGTCAGGTAATCGTATGTGGAGCCGAAACAATGGAGTCTCACACTACCAAAGGCATTGGAGATCAGCAACCCGGCGTAGAGAATAGCGGAACGAAAAGCCAGTTCCTACAGGAAGGAAGATTAGTCGCAATATTCTCAGGTCATCGGCTTAATACCAGCCTTGCGTGTATACCATCGTGACAAAAGATAAATAGCACCAGGGTAGAATGCAGCCTGCAAGGAATCTCATATCCATCATTCTCGTCTAGTGCATTCGCCTTACCTCTGGCAACCCGATGAAGACACGACAGGCCATGACACCGGCCCAGTTGCGGGTGACACCAGTGAGAGCACTAGTCAAACCCCACAATACGACGCAGATACCAATATAAAAGCTTGGCCTAAAGGGGACGATGTTCAACAACAATTCCCTTGACAAGAAAGACGTGTGACTGGCCTCGAGACGTAATTGAGAGCCTTGGAGATGGTTGAGCTATGTACTAAGAGATAACTGGTTCGCTTACTATGTTGGACGGAATCTGTGCGGGGCAATAGGATGCATAAAGGATTGCAACAACTGTGTCATATTGAATGTCTTTCACCTCCCTGTTGAGCCTCCAGACCTCATAAACGAGCCAGAACGCACCAGACATGCCCAAATCCGTCTGCAGTCCTTTGAGCCGAGCAGAAGTGATCGCGACGCGCTGCAATAACACCCGTAGACACGCATCAGTACAACGCGATGGACGCCTCATCAACCACACAACACACGTCGATGTAGTTCATCAAAAAGATGACAACGATAGTGGGCAACAACCGATAGTCAAGCTTGCGAAGAAGTCGTCGTTCCGCAGTCTGGCGTGCATCCGCCTGGAGTACTTCGTGGTCGCCCTTCACGTGGTTGACAACTGCATCTTCTTCGTACGAGTCGTGTTTCTTCTCGAGGTCGATCGCCATGACGGAAGCGAGAGGAGAAAACAGTGCATTTTGACTCTCACGATTTACCCTGGAATATAGCATGGGGGACTCTGATGGAGTAGCCGTAACTGCTTTGCGGCTCGTGACTTGGCAAGCAAATCGGCGCCCGGCTGGCTAACAGGACGTGGATAAGTTCTCATGTTCATGATGCATCGGATCATGAAGTAAGTGATTCCACCCACCGGGTCAAGGAGCCAGGGCGTCCAGTGGGACAGGATGCTATTTGGTCTCTGCGAACACGCATGCGTGATAGTGGCTTGACGCCATTTCGGAGACCCACGATGAAGAATGGCAAAAGTTGCCCATCATATGCTCAGGAAATCAGATCAAGTGACCCGGAGCTGGAGCAGTCAGGTTCGTGCAACGGGAGGAAATGCGGGGTGAGAAAACATGGATGCCATCCATGTTCCTGGTCTTTTTCCCCACACAAGGCGTGGGTTGTAGATTTGGGCTATACAGGGTGCCTTGCGTCACCCATTAACCGAACGGTCTTTCTCTTTGCGTTACTATTTAATGCTGAGCCATAGAGAGTGGACTGGTTGTGCAGTCATGGCATCCCTGGTATTGTATCTCTGCTACCATCCGCATGGCGGAGGAATATTTGCATCCGTGGTAGAGATAAGCCTCAGAAGTGGCACCAAATGTGACATAATGACGGCTACAGTTCACATTGATGATCGATAATTTCGGACCGTATGAAGATACAACACCAGACATTGGGGATGGTGGGTCCACGGCTCAACTCTGGCCGTCGTCGTCATCATTTGTCGCAGTACACACGGTATGCCGTGCCTGGTTCCTCGCGGCTCTCCGCCTCTTCTCTCTCAACGTGAGGTCGACTTGCAGCAGAGAGAAAAATGGTAGCCGGTGAGAGAATCAAGGATGACAAAATTGAACGTATTGGCTTTATCCATTACATTCAGTGAACTCTCCGAAGGACCTGCCAATAGCTAGGGATTCGGATACCAAGAAATCGGGTGGCAGCATAAAAACCTGCCAACTCAGTGAGCGGAAACTGTGACGTTAGGTGCTTGGTTGGCGTGAACGTGCCCCGCCAAGTGATCATGGTCAAATTCGGCGTTCGCGAACATACGGAACCCGAATTTTTCCATTCTTACAGTGTAATGAATACACGTTTACATACACATACGTGTAGAACACTTCGATAGGTGCAGCACATGATTGAGGGAGACCATTGTCTGCTACCGACGATCGCAATCAGTGTGCGTCTATGGATTACTTCGAAACGCGAGATGTGAAGTAACCTTACATGTAAAAACAATGTGGTAGCACCGTAGGCTATCAGGGCTGTTGTTCTGGCTCGGGTTGAGGCGGCGGAAGAGGCATGGCTGATCAACCACGTTTGCTGGTATCACCAAGGGAAACGGAATATGATCTTACCCATCGAGTGGTGGACCGAAGAGTCCGTGACCTTGGACGATTTGTCGACAGTGGTGGTATTGTTCGAGTTGCAGGTTGAGGTGTGATTGCTGTTGTCCGTGAATGTCTGATTCCCAGCCACATCGGTGAATGTGGCATGGGAGGCATTGACGTTGGACGCGCCCTGAAAGAACGGCATGGTGTTCGCTTCAATAGCTGATCGTGGGTCGAGGTCTGCGAAATGCTGCGCTGGTTCTTCCACTAAACAAGTACAAATAGCTGCGTCAGGGAATGCCGCCGAAACTTCTGGACAATGATTGTGACCACCATCACCAACGCAATGGCCAGAAAGTCGACTCGGAAAGTGCCCCAAGGTAGGGCACGCTCCAGTACTCCGGTACAACATCGTTTGACTGCGATCAAGCAGCCATCCGTCTCCATCGCCCGCCCAAAGCAGCAGCGCAAGCAAGAATACTTCAAGCGTCAGCGAAGACGACTAGCCTTCGCAACTCAGCGCGAAAAGCGCTCGAGATGGGCTGAAACGGCCCATGATACTCAACGGATCGTCTTTGGCGATGGCAAGTACACCACACAGGCACTCTCCATCCATTTCCCTCCACCGGTGGCCCCGTCACCATTCCAATATACTGTACCAGTGGCTATGATGAATCCTCAAGGACACGCGCACCCCAGTGTAGTGCATTCTTTCTACAATATCGCCCCTCAAATTGTCATCAGCCAACAAGGCACCACGTTTTACCCTCATTGCTCTCCTGACCTTGCCAATTGGCGTGGGTATAGGGCAAGCGCTCCCCCTTTCGAATCAAGCACCGTTCAATTCGTTCACAAGTCCGCTCTCACTGCCGCAAGGCGTCTGAACATCAAGGACACGCGGCTAACGAGGCAGTTCCCTGGTGCACTCCCTGTTTCCTCTTTGGGCGTACTTTCCTTCGCATCTGCCAAGTGGCCAGGTGGCGGGTTCCTGCATGGAGGTGACGAGCAAGAGGAAATCCTTGCACGATCGACATCACTTGTAGCTAGCTTGCGATCACGCCAGGCAGAGGAATTCTACCGGACTCACAGGAAATTTTTGAACACTGATGGTGCTGGTCTGCACGATCATTCCATGGTCTATAGTCCTGGTGTCGTCGTGTTTCGCAGAGATGACGACGACGGTATGGATGCTGATCCCGTATTGTCACGTTCCGGCTCGACTCTCCCACCCTACCTTATCAACGTCCTTTCAAGTGTACCCGTGAATGTTGCTGCCATTCGTCAAAATTACCAGATCACGTCTTCAGATGTGCACGTCTTTGAGGAAGGCATACGAAAGACGATGCAGGATCGCATGGCGCGCGCGTTGCGTGTCTTCGAGATCCGTGGCGATCGCGTGCTCGTTCTCGGTGCATTCGGCTGCGGTTCCAGTCAAAACAACGTCGAGACGGTGGCCGAGCTTTGGGCAGAGTTGTTAGTCTGCGGGACGCAAGAAGCAACAGAAGCAGGTATAGAGGAGACGAAACCCGCGAAGTTCAAGGGAGTTTTCGAGAAGATTGTTTTCGCAGTGCCTGGCAGACTCTTCGCGCCGTTCAAGCGTGCGTTCGAACTCAAGGTCCTCGAGATGGATGTCATTTCGGCGACCAGTGAGTAGTATGGGATTTGGCATTTTTGGTAGGCTTCTGATTGTCACGGTTCAGGATACGTTGATGGCGCGTTCTCGTTACTAGCTACAATATCTCGTTGCGGCTGCAGTCTGCGTAAATCGTAGTAGTTTCTCAGAATCGATGTAACCTATCACGAATGTTGCGAATGTGTACCTATCCACTATCACTCTTGCTCGTGTATGCCATCCTTGTTACCAGAAAGACTGTCGAAGATCGAGATGTCGATGTGGGAGGTAGTAGCCACGACCACTTTAAGTCACTAGTATAAATAGCGAAATCCCATTCTACGTCTCACGGCCTCATCGAAGGTAATCCCCTCCAACTTGGCGGCTTCCTCAATCCGCTCCCGTTCAGGCCCATGCATCGAATTCAGTTCGGCGCGTTCCATTCGTTCGTTCTCCCGCATGAGTACCACGCGCATCACTGGATTCGGAACGATCCATCAAAATCGGGCGGAGCGTCTCCAATGACGAACGTCGAACACGCACCGAAGCTAAGGAAGCTCGCAAATGCGAGCGCACAAAGGGCGATGACCATCGACAGGCGGTACTTGGGCCCCCAACGCGCAGGCCAAATGTAGGAGCCGGCCCTGTATCGCGCCCATTCGTAAAAACATGGGCTGGAGCATGTGAAGAAGACGCGGCTACGCACAAACTTCCTAAATTTCCGAATCCGCTCACGAGGCCCATCGCGGCGGACCGTTTGGCCGGTGGTCGAGGGACTGCGTTGGCCACCCATACCAACGTCAGCGCGAACCCTGGCACGGGGCGCGCCCAAAAGTCAAACGGGGATGAAGTTCGCGCGAGAAGTCGCACGGACCGCAATTTCCGATAGTCATAAGGAACATCGAGAAATATCTCGCGGCCGTATTCATCGTCAAAAGAGAGATGATGTACCCCGCTATGACGACCCACCAACAGGCGGTCTGGTGGAAGAATCGTTCTCCGGTGGCATCTGCATGTGATACACAAGTAGGTGTGAATCCCGTCCCCGATGTCGGAGACGACAGACAAACTTACCAGCATGTCGCGCATTTAGGATGGTCACAAAAGCTGAAAAGACCCATGGCGGGCTGGCCGAACGCAAGATACTGAATTGCTGTCAATGATGCGTGCAACGATAGCACATACGCGACCATCAGTAAGGTGACCGTTGTTGAGTAGCCCAGCGTTGCAGTCAGTCTGAGTGCGTGTGTGTGACCTTGATTTCCCCTTCTGAAAAACACTCACGTCGGGAAGAACGTGCCGAAACTGAGTCCAAACAGTTGGGACCAGGTCATGGCCATGAAAATTGGAACCTTCGGGTCTCTCAGCGCCAACTTCAAACCATCAAGGGCTCTGCAGACGTCATCGGCATCCGAGGTAGAAAGACGAGAATCAGAAGACCCACGAGGCTTGTTGAAAGTCCTTATCAGCTTCGCCAACATCTTCCGCGATCCGGACCTGTG
>JBBPKF010000003.1:0-37533 GCA_038089175.1 Binderoboletus segoi | reverse complement strand
GAAGTAGATGGGGAAGAACAATATGAAATAGAAGCCATTATGAGTCACCATGGCACAAAAGGAAAATGCCACTATCTTGTGTGCTGGAAAGGCTATTTGTCAGCAGAAGACACATGGGAACCCAAAGACAATTTTGGCAAAGCCTCAACTTTGTTGAAAGTGTACAAAAAGAAACACACACTCTGAAACCCCATGGTCCTACCCTTTGTTACCACCTTCTCTGAAGAACGCATTCCCCATGACTTTTGGCAACAAATCACTGATGAATACTTATGTGAATAAAATATGACCCACTTCTCATCTCCCACATCCTCCCACTCCTCCACTCATGAACTGGCAGAATGTATCCACAACTCAAATGTATTCCCTACCTCTGAAGACACCTCTCCATCCACATTTGCACAAGTATCTCCTTGCAAACGAAACGCCATTATCCTCCCTGACTTCATTCCATTACACATCAACTGTCTCCCCCTTCCTTTCCAATGTCATTTCTACATAGCATGTCTCAAGGACCCCAGTTTAACTTTCCTTATTGAACATAACCTTCATTTTCTCTGATTGGCCATCCTTCCCAGGTTAGTCCAAACTTATCATAGATTAGCACTTTGCCACACTTCTTTCACAAACATCGCCCCCTTATTCAACTCTGCTGCACACATCAGGCTAATCAATCAGGCTCTCATTGAAACAAACCAAGCCCTACTCAACACTATCCACAATGCTGGGTTAGCCAATATCATTGATGGTCTAGCCCCCATCATGTTCTGTGATCTCCTTGCAGATGTACTTCCTTGACTCTCTGAGGAAGAATATAAAGAATACTTTGAAGAAATCCCCTTCGTCCCTTCTCTCCATCCTCTACTCCTCTCATCAATCGAATCTCCAATGCACCCATTCCTTTTCATCCTGAACATAGTGAGGACCATAGGACTCAATGACAGTTCAACCCTCTTTGTTGTATGTGCAAAACCATGCCTGACATCCCTAAGGCAGCAAGTTCTCCAACAAACAGTTCCTCTAGCTCAGACTCAGAAGGTGACCCTGGTAACACAAGATTTCTCCCTTGTTCTATATGTGCCAACCATGGGCATACACATTCTTCCTGCCCTAAATACCAATGCCCCTTCTGTCTGAAATGGAATCCTGGCCACTGGGCACATCAATGTAACTCCTGCTTTTGTGGGCACTGTGGAGAAGAAGGACATATAGTGGTGGATTGTCCATTCAAAGAACAAACAGAACTGGTCACTGTTCCCCTGGCAGCAGCAGATTGACTGGAATTTAGCATGTTCCAGCTAAAAGTGGGGATAATGTTACAGTTTTTCTTTATCTTTGCCATTCTTTCTCTTCTACTACAAATAACCTTTCCTCTCGCATTTGCGGACTTGTGGCTTCACCATCTCCTCCATGGGGTGACCAGTACATTTCTTTTGTTTCTTATACTTCACTTACTCCTTCTTCTCTATCTTTTGCAATATGGACACTATCCTCCTTACTGAGTCCAAACAGGCACAGTCTTGCATAAGATCTCATTATCTTATGACAAGTTCCTTTACATTCCATCACATTCCATATCACATCATCCACAGTTATTCCTTCACATTCTTGATGACACCATCCACAGTATTCTTCTACATTCTATCATGTTTCATATGCTGGCCCTCAACCCATCTCACTCTGTACTTAAGATGCTACATCACATAGTATTCTGTAGCTTGTTCTCTTGTATTTCTCCTGCAATCAGAGCAAGTCTCTTTCTTAGGCTTCATCACCCTAAGTTAGCTATATTGACCTTGTGGTGCATGCCATCTCATGCAGCTGTGTTCTTGTTGTGTTGCCTTGCCATGACACCAATTCATCATCGTCCAACTGACCAGTATCAAGCCTGGCATAGTCATCAGATCTGATAGGTGCTCTCTAACCTTGTGTGTTGTCCAGCCATAGCTGTTGCTAGTAGTGTGCTAGTGGAACTTGCAAGTCTTTGCTTGCAGTGTAACAGGCAGTGTCAAGTCCAGTGAGGAATTTGTGCTTTCTCTCATTTTCATCAATGATCTTGGCCCAATTGATAAGATTTTGGGCTTTAGTAATATATTCTTGAAACCCATTGTCCCATTCTCCAATATTTTTCTTCTGACAATGCTGCTTGAGGCAGTCTAAGCAATAGTGTGCATTGGAAGCTTGATCAATAGGGTAAAAGGTTGCATTGAAGTCTTTAACCATCTTGACAAAGGTTTTGTTAGTGGCTGCCACACTGGCATCCATGATCTTATCATACCACTGTTCAGTGGACATACAGTTTAGGGTGGTACACAGTTTATTTGCATCTGATGTATACAATGCCACATTAACAGTAAAATAGGCCTTTATGGCCTTTATTCATTATTGGGCATTCTTGAACTTACTCTAGAATGGTTTGGGAAGAGCTGCTTTGAGTTCTGCCATAGGTGGGGGTGGGGATTGAGAAGGAGTTACAGAGATGGAAGATCCTGGTGTGGGGAATAAAGGAGGAGAAGGAGAAGGTGCACAGGACAACTGAGGAGAAGATGAAGGAGACTGAGCAGAATATGATTGTCCACTCATTCTAGAGATGGTATGACAAACAAGATCAAGGGGTAGGGGTGGCAATGGGCCCAGAGACAAGTGAGAGGTACCTGGAACTCTTTCAGAGGTAGCAGATATGAGGAAAGAAGTGTACAGTTTAGTGGGCTTCAGAGTGCAAGTGAAGTGATAAATAGGGGAGGCCCAGGGATCAGAGGAAGATCCTGGTCCTGAGATATGGCCATGAGGTTGATCAGTAATGGCAAGAGTGTGTGCTCAGCAGGACAACACCTGAGAGCAAAAAGATCTAGTTTTTTTGTTATGTAGTACTTGCAAGCTAGCACCTTAGGAGTGACAGTCTCCCTACAGAAGGTGATGTGACATCTATGCTAGATAATGGGTTACCAATGATGAGGTTGGAACAACCAGATGGCTCCAACAGTTGAGAGATGGTGTCGCAGCAAGGCAACACTATGAGAACACAGTGAGCAAGATGGCACTCTCCACTAGGCCAAATAGCTTACTTAGGGCAGCAACTCCTAAGAAGATACTAGCTCAGCAAGTCAAGGTTGAATTGTGCAGAACTAGATCCAGAACATGATGCACAGTAGTGACTTATATACAGTGTGAGGCAGGTTTAGGGCCAGTTCATCAAATGCAATAGAATGTCAAGGAGGATGCTTCAGAGTACATTATATGGAAGCAGGAAGAATAAGATGGAACAATGAGAGATCAGATAACAGGCCATGAAGGAGAAGTGACTTAGTTGTAGGTGAAGTGCCTGTTCTGTAGGATGTACAAGATAAGAAGGAAGTGAAGAGCACATATGTAAAGGACAAGAGTGTCAAGTCCTATTACTACATTGAGAATGAAAGTGTCTGCAGATATGTATATGAGTGAGTTGAAAGTATACAGTGGTGGATAAAAGAAGGAGAGAAAATTGTAACAGCTGGAAAGATATACCTATTTCAATTTAATGACACTATTGCAACAGTTTTGCATCTTTTTCAGAGTAAGATGAAATCTTAATGAAATTAAACAATATGTCACCTGGTTTGATTGTACAAACAAAGATACACATATAAGGAGTATGTCTGAGTTTAAAAACATTCACACACCTCTTGATTTCCAACCACCATCATCATGAGATCCAGATGCTTTGCAAGGAAAAGCAGGTACTATATCAGACTCATCACTTGATGATTCTAAGTTATCCTCATTGGAGAAGTCCTCATGGTCATGTTGGTCAGGGGTATGGCTAACTGGTTTGTGCAGATTTACATGAGAACATTGTGGAAAAAGGTTTTCATCAAATACTGCATGTGCTAATGTAAACAATGAGTTGTTGAGCTTAATGAAAAGGGAGTTTGTGTTGAGTCCAGATCCTCTGGGCTCAAGTCTGACAGAGATTCAGAACTTCTAAGGGGCAGAACAGTGAGAGAATGAAGATGGACTGGAGGTCTAATGAAAGAGATGGAAAGAAAAGGGAACTTAATAGTGAGGATGGTGGTGCAGGACTTGTGTGTTACACCCTTGCACAGATTCATATTCTCAGATTTCAGAGGTCCAGAGTAGAACCAATGGTTTGGAGTAAAAGAAGACAAAGAAAGGGTCAGGCAGGAGTTGGAGGAGAGACTTTAGTTAACATTCATACTAAGGAGAATATATGATGTGTGGAAGTCCTTAAGTATGTTTGGAGTAAGGTATGGGATGTCAAACAGGTTTGAACATAAGACAGATGATAGATGGATGAAACCATTTCATGGTGAAGTGATAACAATAATCAGAATGGAGGTAGGTAAGGTACAGAGTGAACAGAATGAATGATAGATGGACAGAAGAATGTCATATGTCAAGAATGATGATTGAGAATGACAGATATTAGATCTGGGATTCATTCCAAGCAGAGATGCAGACTCTGAGTATTATTCTGGGTGGCAGAAAATGAGGGATGAGTGAACAAGGGCAGAGTGATCTGAAGAGAACTGGAGAAGGCCAAAGGGGTGTGATGACTATTTGGAATGGTGTCATATCCCAGACCAACCCCAGTCCTCCACACCATCTCTGGTCAGTTCTGACCATCTCTGACTCCTCATAGATAACTCTGTTCCACTTTCATCCCATCTCTGATCCATTTCCTTTTGGACTCAGGCTATGCTCTCCATTTCATATCATTATGTTCCATTCCATTCCTATCTGTATTTATATTAGTTCTGCTCCTCAGACTCCTCCATGCAGTGTTAGCTGTAGAGCACAGCTCTGTAGCACCTCCAGCCCATTACTTATCTGACCTCTGGACTTCTTAGTAATCTGACTTCTCTCCAGTATATAAACTCCATACTCTGTCTGTACATATCTCAGTCTGAATATCAATCTGACCTGACCTTCTCCCCACTCCGTCTCTGAGTCTTGATGACTCAACTCCAACCTTCCATCTCCACTCTGAACCTCCACAAATTTGGAACACCAGAACTCTTGTAAGGGCACACCACATAAGGTGAAGCCAAGTCCCAAACTCCTCAGAACTCCAGACCTTTGGAGTTGCCTTGGAGATTGTCTGACATGGTCTTAACAGATGAATATGACAGTGCTTCCCCATTAAGGTCAAGCCCTTGAGGCCAAGACAAGCAGTAGTTAAGAACATTGCCAATCTAAAGAGGTGGTCAGGCCTCTGTAGAGAGGGCATCCAGGAACAGAAGGGGTGATGAGATACTTGACAAGGCAGAGTCCAGAAGTGTTTAGCTGAAGGCAACCAATTGGTGTCCAGAAGAAAAGCCCCATCAATGCTGAGGGGCATGTCCATGGGTGTAGGCTCCAGAAGGAATAGTGAAGTGGAGAAACTGAAGCATAAGCAGAAATACCAGAGTGGAGTGTGGAAGGCTGTGGAATGGAGCTAGAGGGGGTATGGAAGAGTAGAGGTAGTACAGGCAACAAGAGAGAGAGAGAGAGAGGTAGACAGAGAGAGACAGAGATAGAGACAGAGATATGGGCATGGATATGGAATGGAGGAACAAAAGAAATATTTTTTTTTGTGACTGAGTAATCCTTTTTCTCTTTTTTTTTGTCTGTTTCATTTTTTGTATGCATTTTTTTTAATAGGGAGTATAGTAGAAGGAGGAAACAAGAGGAAACAAAGAGGAACAAGAGGGAAGAGAATTTGAGTATGTCCTTACAGAGTGGAAAGAGGTCTGGGTTTGTTCAGATACTTCCAATGAAAGTCCAAGACAAGGTCCCTGGCATTCCCTAATGCTGTGGCAAGAAGTCAGGAGGTCTCATCATCAGTTCCTTCATATCCAAGCCAATGCACCAGGTACAGGAATTGGCAGTGACACTGTCTCCAATCAATCTTAGAGTCAAGTATTTCTGTGATCTTGTACTCCAGTTCTCTGTCAACCTCAAGCAGAGGAGGCAAAGGCTGGACACAATTTTCTATAGTATTTGGAGTAGAAGGTTCTAACTGAAAGACATGAAAAATAGGATGAATGGAATGAAGTAAGTCAGGAAGGTGTAGCATAAAGGAGTGGGAACCAGAATGGGTGATGATATGGAAGGGCCCAAGGTTCTTTTCTGAGAGTTTTTTAGAAGGTCAGGTTGATCAGAGGTATTTCACCTTCATGTATACCATGTCTTCAACCCAGAAGTTTAAAGCTGGGCTATGCTTAGCATCAGCAGGTCCTTGATAGTGCCTTTATGCTTTCACCATCTCTGACTGGAGAAGCTCATGGAGCTCATCCAAATCAGTGACATAGGAGGTAGCTGTGAAAGAGGTTAGTGGGTGATCAGAGTAAATGGAGAAATTTGGGTGATAGTCCTTATTGGCAAAAAAGGGAGAAACACCAGTGGTTGCACTAGGTGCATTGTTATAGGCAAATTTGGCAAATGGAACAAGTTCTGCCCAGTCATCTTGTTGATAGTTGCAGTAGATCTGAAGGTATTGCTCTAGAGTTTGATTAGTGCACTCAATTTGTCTGTCACCCTCTGGATAATATCTGGAAGTGAAGTGGAGGCACATGTTGAGAGCTTTCCCTTAAGATCTAAAGAAATGAAATACAAACTTGGAGCCCCAGTTGGAAGTAATATGGAAGGGGACTTTATGTTTGAAAAACACATGGAGGAGAAATAACTTGGCAAGGTCAGCAGAGGTAATGGTATCATGAGTTGGGATGAAAATGGACTGTTTGGACAACCTATTGACTACCACAAGGATAGCTGTGAAGCTGTTTAAAGGTGGAAATTGCTTAATGAAATCCATGGACATGGAGTTCCATGGCTTTTCTGGAACCAGAAGTTGCTTCAGGAGTTCATACAGATAATGCCTAGGGACCTTAGCACATGCACAGATGGTGCAGAAGCTAATGTAGTCTTTCACAAAAGTCCAGATGCATGGCCAGGTATATTCCCAGCAGATCAATGCTAGAGTATGGTTTTGTCTGAAATGTCCAGCAGTAGGGTGATCATGAAGGGTATGGAGTATCTGGAGCTGGAGGTCATTGGCTCCCAGGATATAGATACAGTTGTCATGAAGGAGAAAACCTTCAGGGAATGTGGTCCAGTGGGAATTATCAATGAAGTTAGCTGAAAGAAGTGGAGAAGAGATGGGATCAGAGAGAAGAGCAGAGCAGATGTCAGAACAGAGTTGGTCAACATCAACTAGGAAGAAAGCATGGAGGACCAGAGCATTTAGATAAATCACTTGGAGGAATGAAGTGAGTTGGTCCTTGATAAAAATAAGTCTATAATTGTTTGAGTTTAGTCAAGTGTAGTCTGTGTCCCCCTCTTTTGGATAGATGTCCCATCATCTGATAAGGGCATTGGGTTTAGCACTGAGCTTGCCTGAATGATACTGCACCATGAGGTTAAACTGGCAGAGGAACTCTAACCACTGGGCTTGGCAGCAGATGAGGAGTTTGGTACCTGTGAAGTATTTGAGGTTCTTATGGTCAGTGTAAACAGCAATTGAAGTACTGGAGCCCTCAAGAAAATGCCTCCAGGAGACAAAAGCCTTGAAAATGGCTAGGAGCTCCTTATTGTGTGTATCATAGTTCAACTCCATGTCCTGGAGGGAACAGGAGAAAAGGTCATGGAATGGAGTTCCTTGTCTGAAAGTGTGACAGAGAGAATTCCTGCAATGGCATAGTCAGAAGCATCAGTCTGAATGGTAATAGGAATGTTCAGAGTCCAATGGACTAGGACCAGAGTAAAGGTGAAAGCTTCCTTAAGAAAACAGAACACCAAATAGCAATTCTCAGAGAAAATTCAAGAGGTACCTTTTGATGCAACACTAAAAGTCTTGCTTTGAGTATTGGTATTGATCCTGGGTTGTTGGCTTTGTCAAGTTATAAGAAGTGAAGTGGAAAACTGAGTCACTGTCTAATGTGGTAGACTTTAGATGAAAAGTACCAAGGAGAACTAGACTGGCTAGTCTCAGTGGTGTGCATTGACTTATATACTACTGTACATGTTTGTATCTGTTTGGGTATCTATATCTATATATGATGAATAGAAAGTGGTGTTATATGAAATAATACATATATGGAAATCATATGATGCATCTTAGTAATTATTCATAAGGAGAACATGTGTTTGCATAGCCTTGAAATGGAAGAGAAGCATAGTGGTAATTAAAGATGCATGTTGATGGAATGGAAGTACATAAGGTTTGACATGAGGTAAATGCATGGTGTGGTGGGATCTAAGATAGATTAATGGAATGGAAGGTAGACATATATGGATAGATATGATGGGATCTAGATTTGATGAATAAGGATAGACGACATTATGTCACATGACCTGTCATGTGACTTTGTTGTTGGGATTTCATCTAAGTGTTGTTACTGTTGTATGGGCTTTTATGGTTGAGTTAAGTTAATGAAACTGTATTTGTTATGCCTTTGCAGGTAAGACAGGTTAATGGAATGACAATGTCAGCATAATTCTGTATGAAACAATGATAAAAGTTAGTGAAACTAAGAAAGGCTTGAATATCTTTGACCTTTCTGAGCTCAGACCAATCAAGGATAGCTCAGATTTTGTCCTTGGCCATGGAAAGGCCAGAGGAGGAGAGGATATATCTGAGGTACTCAACAGATTCCAAGTGCCACTCGCACTTGTCTGGCCTCAGATAGAGTCTATTAGCATGGAGTCAACAGAGTACTTCTTGGACATGTTTCCAGTGAGAAGCAAGATCATTGAAATAGATGAGAATGTCATTGAGATAGATCACTATGCAGACATCCACCATGTTCATGAAGATGCTGTTAATGAAATGCTGGAAGGCAGCCAGAGCATTAGTAAGTCCAAATGGCATAACCAACCATTCAAATAATTCATAACAAGTCCAGAAAGTGGTTTTCCACTTGTTGCCCTTGGTAATGCAGACCAAATGGTAGGCATGCTGGAGGTCAAGCTTGATATAGATTTCAGCTCCACTAGGAGCATTGAGGAGGTCCATGGTCCACAGAAGTGAATAACAGTCCTTTTTGATGAGCTTATTGAGACCATGGAAGTCCACACAGAGGTGGAGGGAGCCATTCTTCTTTTAAACAAAGAATACTGGAGCTGCATGGAAAGAATTGGAAGAACAGATAAACCCAATGTTGAGGTGCTTGTTGACAAAATCATGAAGTGATTGCTGTTCTGTTGAAGACAGGGAGTGAAGCTATCCAACCAGAGGAGCAGCTTCATTTTCCAGTTCGATTTTGAGATTGAAGGGGTAATGGGGGGTGAGGGTATCCATGCATCATTTGCTGAAGACATCAGCAAAGTCATGGTATTCTGGGAAAACTCTGGAGAGGTTCATGGATTCAGCTGGAACATCAGAAGCATGCATAAAACAGGTCTTAGCCTCACTGGGGGTTTGGAGGTGGATAGTGAATTGGACTGAGCCCTCCATCTTGCAAGTGCATATGAACACTACAGCATTGATGAAGGAGATGGGAGGACAAGTAAGTCTGGGAGCTTTTGGCAAAACCTGCAAAGACTCCAGAGCTGGAGGAGGCACCAAAGGCAGAGGAGGTGATATTGGGCTTAGCAAACCCTCCATAGGAGTTAGAACATGACATTGCTTGTAGTGCAGTCAATCAATGGATTGTGGAGGGTGAGCCAGCTATGTCCCAGGACCAATGAACAGGAGAAATTCAAGGAGGTAACAAAAAATGTCTTGAAGGTGGTTTCATCAGAGAGAAAAGCCAAGGAGAGTATGACTGTGGAGGTGATATGGGAGGAATAGGAGCTGTCAAAGAGACAGAGTGATATCAGAGGAACAGAGTATGTAGAAATATTATGTTTTTCTATAAAGGCAGAGTCTATGAAGGAGTAAGTGGAACCTGAATTGATTAGGGCAGAAATGGAGTGTAGAGAGAACTGAGAAATAGAAACAAGAGGATGAAGAGAATTAGAATCAGAGAGAGTGGACACATTGAGATGGAACTCTGTTAGAGCACAGTCAGGATCAATGTAACTCCCAGCCCATGTGAAGTCACAGAAGTTGCTCCCTATTTTTTTGCCTTGGAGAAGGTGGAGCTGGAGGCCAGGGTAACCAGGGTACTGGGAGTAGCATGAGCCTGTGCAGCTCTAGAGGTTGACTTTGGGCACTCCTTAGTGGAGTGGCCTGGAAGTCCACAGAAAAGATAGAGATGATTTCTTAACCAGCACTGACATTCCTCTGGAAGGAGTTTACTATCTTGGTCAAGTTTAGAGGAGATAGAAGGATCAGAATTGAAACCATTACCCTTTTTACTGTCAGGATGTCCAGAAGTGCCAGAATTGTTAGTGGAAGAGGTAAAACCTTTGGACTTATTGTCCTTGGGTTTGGCAGAGATGGAGGCATTGAAAGTCTTCAAGTTGTTCTGAGATCTGGAGTTGAGTCCAAACTCTTATTTGTGTGTGTAATCTCTTCCTTGCACTTCCAATACTGATGATCAATTTGTTGGGTAAGTGCTTGGAGATCAAGGATGTTGTCTGGTTTACCCAGGTGGGAGATTTCACTTTGATGCAGTCTTGAAGTCCATTATAGAAGCTCTGGTGGAGTGCATCAGGGCCCCATTCATAAACTTGGGATGCAAGATGGTTCCATTCCATGATGTATCTGGAAATGTGCTGTGAATCTTGCATCTGCAGTTGCCCAAGTTGAGCTTCTGCATCAGCAACTGGATTGTGAGGTCTGAAATTGGACTATAGTTCAAATAAGAAGAGTTTCCAATCATCCATCCATAATGGACAATTCTCCAGAGGTTCATCTCTGAGAAGGTGTGGTTTGAAGTACTCTAGGGCAATGCTCTTAAGATAAGATTAAGCAAATGTTACCTTTGCCTGGTTTTGTTTGTAGGACTTCAGGTTAGCTTGGAACATCAGTTCACATTGAACTATGAATGGATGAAGTTCCATGGGATTAAACCTGTCAAAGGCATCAGATTCTTGGACTTTGGTTTTGGAGTTGTTGGAGTTCTTCCACTGATGGAATGCCTGCCTAGTCATATCCTTAATTGCACCAGCAAGCTGGATGAAAGGTTTGGAGGTGAGCAGAACATCATCTGGAGGTCTGAAGGAATCTTCAGGTTTGGAAGGTTTGGAAGGTTTGAAATCAGAATTTGAGGCTGAGCCATCCCTGTCACCATCTCCAGGATCTGATGGTGGACCATCAGGCCCACCAGGTCCTTGTTTGTCTTCATCATCTGGTAGTTTCCAGAAGCAGGATCTGTCCAGAGACTCCAACTCACACAGAAGTGGCATTAATGGAGAAGTTAATCCAAGATTGGGTCACAGCATGGATGCAGAGTCACTATATCTGACTGACAGGCTGATGAACTTGCCCAGAATAGTTCAGGAGCTGCTGAAGGCAGTTCTTAAGGCTTGTTTGTGAGTGTTGCATGTAATATGGGTAGTCACTGAAAATCTATACAAGAGTTAGTATGAATATACTGTTGAATCCAGATCCTCTGAGCTCAAGTCCATGTTATGCAGTAGTTGCAAACTAGCACCTGTGAAGTGGCATCCTCCAGAACAAGGTGACACAACAAACCTAACAGAATGTTGAATGACCAATAGACAGAGGTTGGGGCAACTGGATGGCTCAATGGTTGAAGACTAATGTTGCAGCAAGGCAACACAATGAGGACAGAGCAAGCAAGATGGTGCTCTCCACTAGGCCAGATAGCTAACTTAGGGTTGCAACTCCTAAGAAGATGCTAGCTCTACAACTTCAAGGTGAAATTGCATAGAACTAGATAGAGAACAAGATACACAGTAGCAGTTTATATACAGAGAGTGGCTGGTTTAAGGCTGGTCCATGGAAGATGAGAGAACATTGAGGAATGTACTGTGGATGGCATCTTAAGGAAGGGAAAGGAACTTGATGGAACAAGGGAAGAGATCAGATAATGGGCATCGAAGAAGAAGTGACTTTAGTTGAAAGAGAAGTGCCCATATTGTAGAGTATACAAGATAAGAAGAGATTGAAGAACCCATATGTAGACAATGAGAGTATTGAGTCCTATTACTACACAGGTTAAGATGAAGTCTGTTACACAGTAGTTGTGAACTAGCACCTGTGGAGTGGCATCCTCCAGAACAAGGTGACATAACAAACCTAACAAAATGTTGAATGACCAATAGACAGAGGTTGGGGCAACTGGATGGCTCAATGGTTGAAGACTGATGTCACAGCAAGGCAACACAATGAGAACACAGTAAGCAAGACAGTGCTCTCCACTATGCCAGATAGCTAACTTAGGGTGGCAACTCCTAAAAAGACGCTAGCTCTACAACTTTGAGGTAGAATTGTGTAGAACTAAATAGAGAACAAGATATGCAGTAGTGGTTTATATACAGAGAGTGGCTGGTTTAAGGCTGGTCCATGGAAGGTGAGAGAACATCAAGGAACATACTGCAGATGGTGTCATAAGAAAGGGAAAGGAACTCAATGGAATAAGGAAAGAGATCAGATAATGGGCATCAAAGAAGAAGTGACTTTGGTCAAAAGGGAAGTGCCTGTATCATAGAGTATACAAGATAAGAAGAGATTGAAGAACACATATGTAGATGACAAGAGCATTGAGTCCTATTACTACACTGGTTAAGATGGAGTCAATGAATGGATGAAGGGAATGACAGAAGAGGGCAGATGCTAGTAAGAAAAGGGAAATTTGTAACAGAGTCAACAGATAGATGAAGGGAACAACAGAAGAGGGTGAATGCCAGTAAGAAGAGGGAAATTTGTAACATTACCCCCCTGATAGCCTGAAGACTACCAGACTTCAGTCAATCATTCTGTGCTTCCTATACCAGGTGTGTTTTCTGCTGAAACAGGCAGTCATTGGCAATATGACTGTTGGTCCTGCACTGCCCACAAACATGGTTTTGGCAACATGATGCACAATGGTGAAGTTGCATCTTCTTGCAATGAGGACATTGATAACAGGGGCAAGAGGCTCAGAGGTGCCCAGGTTTGTTGCAAATGAAACAACGTTATTCAAGAGAGAGGGAGTTACTTTCAACATCCTCTGCATGTAGTGCTGCTTCCATGTCAATGCATTCCAGATCAACACATGTCACCTTAGATCAGACAGGGTGTTTATCACCTTTCCAGTTTCAAGAAATTGGGTTATGCTGGTGACAAGTGTGAGGGAGTTTAGCTGCTTCGGATCAAAAGGGGGCAGGGATGGATGCAAGTCTTTCCTCTAAAGAGTGGGGGGCAGGAATGGGTTTGGGTAAGGATGGGAGGACAGGAGATTCAGTAAAGTAGTCAGAATATTCAGATTCAGTGAGCATAGGGAGGAGCAGGACCAACACTTCCTGGAACATTACAGGGGGTAAGGCATTGATGATGTTCACAAATCTGGTCTTGTCAAGTGTCTTGAGGAGGCTTTGTATTGACTCAACTAGGGCTTGAGTGGCTAGACCCATGTGGGAGGCATTCATGAAGAAAGGGGTTACTGTGGTGAATGAGTTTCAACAAACACAAAGGAGGTGGTAGGTGTGAACCAGGGATGGTAACATATCAGAAAAAATGAAGAATGTATTGTGCTCAACTAAAAACAAAAGTCCAGGGTCTTCAAGGGTGGCTACAAAAATATGATGGCATTGAAGGAAGGGGAATCTATGAATGCAAAGTGAAATAAAGTCAGAAAGAATAAGGGGAGTTTTGCCAATTAGGAATGTTGGGTTAGCTAGCTGATCCTGGGTTATGGCCACAGGAGCCAGGAAGTATTTGCATTCTGGTTCAGGTTCAGGAGTAATGGTGTTATCCTGTAGGCAGGCTGCAAGTTCTCTTGTGGACGAGGATGGAAATGAGGTAGGAGAGGATGCAGGGGTGTCTACATTCATTTTGTAATGATATTCTTTGTTGAAAGAAATGTTAGGAAGGGGAGAGTGGTCATAGCCTGGGTTTCAGAAGATCTCTCTTTCAAGGTTGAGTTCAATTTCTCTGCAGATGGCCTGTGCTGTGAAGCATTTGGTGTAGAAGGACATGATGGGGTTTTTTAGAGGAAATGTTGGTGCTTATATGCCTTGAGGATTGTGGAAGCTCCACTCAAATTCCCTTCAGGTTTCCAGGTATCTTCAGCAGAAGAATATTCCTTCCAATGGATGAGATAGTGGTGCTGACAGGGGGCCCCACAGTGACTTATGATTGCTTTGATTTCATATTGTTTCTTCCCTTCTATTTCATCCAGGGGTGGTGTGACAAATGAAGTTCCATATTCATGGGTGCTGTGAAATACTGACAGTAGTGTGGCATGAAACACTGGGTGAATTTTCCAGGTTGCTGAGAGTTTTAGGCAATAAGCCCAGGGGCAGATTATTTTTAAAATGGAAAAGGGACCATATCAATGTTGCAAGAGTTTTGGGGTGCAACCCAGGAATTTCAAGTTCTTTGCCTTGAGCCAAACCTTATCGCCCACCCTCCATTTCAGGAGCTGAGATCGCAATTGATTTTTCATGACTAGAGCAGCTTTCTTGTGTGCTACAAGGGCTTCAGCTCTCATGTTGTCAAGCAGTTTCAGGTGGTTGGATATGGATGGGATGAAGAATTTGCTGAGGGAGGGATATGCTCAGAGTTCTTACTCAAACATTACAAAGAAGGGGGTCATTTTAGTGGAGAAATGAGGGGCGCTATTGTGAGAGAATTCAGCATATGGAAGCATGTCAACCCATGTGTTGGGGGAGGTGGAGCAAAACAGGTGTAGATACATTTTTAATTCTTGGTTTAGCCTCTTGGTTTGGCTGGCAGTTTGTGGGTGATATGCAGTGGAAAGTGCTAGAGTGTATTTCAAGAGTCTGCTCAGTTCAAGAGCAACTGGAGAGGTGAATTGGGGTCCTCTATCAGAGATGATCCTATTGTGTAGACCAAAGCGTTTGAATACATTTTGGAAAAATAACTTGACTATTCCAGTTGCATCAATTGTTTTGTTGCAGGGGCACAGAATTATCCCTTTTGAAAGGCCATGATCAACCACAACCATGACAGAGTCATAGCTCCTTGAAAGGGAAAGGTCAGTAATCAAATCCATGGAGACCTGCTGGAATGAGTAGGTAGCAGAAGAGGGCAATGGGGATAGTGGAGGGTGGGTGGGATGCATATTAACTTTTTTTTGCAAGCCTGGCAGTCAGGGCAGCTGGTGACAAACTTTCAAATGAAGGTGGTGAGTCCTGGCCACCAGTAATCACACATGACTAGGGTTTGAGTGTGAAAGATGCCACTGTGACTGGCCATCTTGAATGAATGGCATTGACAGACTACAGGGTCATGTTGGCTGGAAGGGAGGTATAGTCTATTCTGGAAAAACAACTGTCCATTGGAGAAGTGCCAATCGGATGGGGGGTAGTGGGCAATGGGAAAAGTCCCATCTGAGATGGCTTGAAGGGTGAAAACAATAAATGGGTCAAAAGTGGAGGAACAGATGATTTTGTTGGTGATGGCCAGATCAATGGTTTTTACAAACAAGTGATCCAGAAGGAGGACAACATTCTTGTTGTTGTGGTCATACATAGCAGGGTAAGAGTATTGTGAAAGGGCATTGGCAGGGATGACCTGGGCAGCAGAAACACTAACAAAGTGGAGGTTGAAGTCCTGGAGGAACAACATCCAATGAGCTTGGCAGTGAGATAGTTTGTGAGGCAAACAGAAGAGCATCAGGTTTTTGTGATCCATGAAAACCATGACTGGGTGGCCAGTGCCATAGAGGTAATGCTTTCATGCCTCCAAGGCATGGATGACAGCAAGGAGCTCTCAACCATAGATGTCATAATTCCATTCAGCATCAAGAAAGGTCTTGGAGTGGTAGGAACATGGGTGGTACTCCCCATTAGCATCTTTCTGTAAAAGTATCTGTCCTGAGTCAACTAGGGAGGCATTGGTCATGATTGCAAAAGGTTTCATGTTGTCCAGCATTTGCAGGACAGGTTTCCAGGTGAAGATTGATTTTAACTTCTTGAACACAAGTTGTTGGGCATCCTTCCAATGCCAGGGGTTTTCATTTTTGATAAGATCATTCAGAGGTCATGTGATATCAGCATAGTTCAGAATGAACTTGCAGTAGAAGTTGCAGAATTCTAAGAATGACTGGACTCCTTTTACATTTACCAGGGATTTTCAATCTTCAATGGCTTTGACCCTTTAACAGGTCAAGGCAGACTTGCCCCTCTCATATGATCATCCCTAGGTATTCCATTTCTGGTGCGTCAAACATGCATTTAGCCAATTTGAGGTATAATTTTTCCTGACAGAACTGTTTCAAGACCCATTTTGTTCATTTTTAATGTGTTGTCAGGTCTGCTAAGGTAAACCCAAGGTTGTCCATATAGATTCCTAACCACCCTTTGGCAATCATATCCCAGAAAATGTGATTCATCATGTTTTGGAAGTGAGGTGGAGCGTTGGAGAAGTCAAAAAACATGACCTGTGGTTCAAACAGCCCCTCCATAGTGATAAACATGGCTTTCCAGCAGCTATCCTTGTTGATTAATACATTATTGTATCCCCATTGAATATCAAATTTGGTGAACCACTTGACATTCTTAAATTTGTCGAAGAGGTTAGAGATGATTGGGAGAGGGTAAGCATTTTTGATTGTGTGAGAGTTTAAGTATTGATAATCTTGGCAAGGATGGAGCTTTCCATCTTTCTTTGCTACAAAAAAGAATGGGAATGCTTGTGGAGAGGTGGAGGGTAGAATTTTCCCTGCTTTGAGGTTTTTTTTGACAAATTCTCAGCAGAATTGTTGCTTGATAAGGTTTAGCAGGTAGGTTTTTGTCACTTTTGGGATGAATTCTTCATCAGTTTGTATGGCAAAATCAAAGCATCCACAATGAGGGGGGAGCTCATCTTTAGAGAGCTTATTGAAGACATCCTGATATTCCTGATAGGCTGCAGGAAGGGCCACTTCTTTTTTTATGGCATTTTGAGTGATCTCAGTTGATACTGTGATTTTGTTAAGGCCTTTGGACAAATGTTGACTTTCTTCCATAGTTGGTTTAGGGGTTTCTTTCAGCAAGAGGTTACTGGTTCTCCAGTTTATCACCACATTATATTTTTGAAGCCAAGGGTGTCCTAAAATGATGCACTCTTTCCCAAGGTCCATAATAAAGAATTCTTGGACATGCATGTAGGGTTGGGTTCCATGAATGGTCTGGCTACAAAGTTGATGGTTCCTGTTCAGTTTTCCATTCCATCCATGTTTCTTATGGCAATTTTCTGTTTCAGTTTTCTGAGACCCAGTTTGTTTTTCCTAACAAAATCCCATGAAACAAAGGATCCTGTAGCTCTGCTGTTGAGCAGGGCCTTGATGTCAACTTTTCTTCCATTTCCATGTAATGTGATCAATAGTTGCATGGCTTTGTCCTTGTTACTGGTAATATACATTGGAGATAGAGTTACTGTAGGGAGTGAGTCTGTTGACATTGACTTCTCCCTTTTTAAAAATCTAAGGTTGACAACATGCTTGTGGGTTGCTCAACTTCTACAATAGAGGGTCCCTCCTCTTCAAAACATGTGTGAAGTACTTTCAGGATTTCATCATTCTGACTTCCCTTGAGTTGGAGAGCTTTTATGTAGTCATCAACAGGGGATTTGACTATTACTTTAGGTTTTTCACCTTGGTATGTGGAAGGCTTTAGTTCAGTGACTGTTGGTATGGTTCAGGTGTAGCAAGGGTTGGTGGGGCATTTTTCTTTCCCTTTGCCTTTCTGATGATTGGCTGTAATGCAACCTGTCTGTTTGCAAACAAAACATTTCCTTTCTCTCAACAACTGTGCTTTTTTGTGCAGGAGGAGTTTTATGAAGTCAATGTCCATGGCATTCAGGTCTCTAGCCCAAGAGGATGAGTGTGGAAGGGAATATAGTCTGGCATGAAGGTTGTGAACATGAGTGGGGTGAGTGTGGAGCTTGGTAGCCTTTTTTATAACCTCCTGGAGGGTTGTGGAAGTGATATTCATGATGATATGAGACACAATGGTGTTATTGAGTCCAGAGAAGAATTTGTGCTTTTGCTCATTCTTGTCAATGATCTTGGCCCTGTCAATCAGGTTTTGGGCTTTGATGACATACTCTTGAAATCCATCATCCCATTCTTCTGTGTCATTTTTCTGTCTGTGCTGTTGGAGGTGATCCAGGCAATATCTTGCATTAGAAGCTTGGTCAATGGGGTAAAACATTGCATTGAAGTCGAGAACATTGAGGAATGTACTGTGGATGGCATCATAAGGAAGGGAAAGGAACTCGATAGAACAAGGGAAGAGATTAGATAATGGTCATCAAAGAAGAAGTGACTTTAGTTGAAAGGGAAGTGCCCATATCATAGAGTATACAAGATAAGAAGAGATTGAAGAACACATATGTAGATAACAAGAGTGTTGGGTCCTATGACTACATGGGTTAAGACAGAGTCAACAGATAGATGAAGGGAATGACAGAAGAGGGTGGATGCCAGTAAAAAGAGGGAAATTTGTAACAGTTCAATGAATATTCAGAACTTCTGAGGGGTGGAACAGTGAGTGGATGGAGGTGGACTGGAGGTCTAATGGAAGAGACAGAAAGGAAAGAGGACTTAGTAGTGAGGATGTTGGCACAGGACTTGTGTGTTGCACCCTTGCACAGATCCATATCCTCAGATTTCAGAGGTCTGGAGTAGGACTGAGGGTTTGGAGTAGGCAGAGATGAAGGTAGGGTTGGGCAGGAGTTGGAGGAGAGACTTTAGTTGATATTCATGCTAAGGAGAATACATGGTGTGCAGAAGTTCTTAACTACATTTGGAGTAAGGTATGGAATGTCAAACAGGTTTGGACATAAGACAGATGATAGATGGGTGAAACCATTTCATGGTAAAGTGATAACAATGATCAGAATGGAGGTAGGTAAGGTACAGAATGGACAGGATGAATGATAGATGGACAGAAGAATGACATATGCAAAGAATGATGATCAAGAATGACAGGTATTAGATCTGGGATTCATTCCAAGCAGAGACACAGACTCCAAGTATAACTCCAGGTTGCAGAAGATGAGAGATGAGCAGATGAGCATAGAGTGGTCTGGAGAGAGCTGGAGGAGGCCAGAGGGGTGTGATGATGGTTTGGGATGGATGTGACAGTTTGTTTCACTACTGGTAGATATACTCAGGTAGATCATTAACTGCAATTTAGATTGCAGCTTTCCTTTCTGTGCTTCCACAGGAATGTGCACATATGCACCACAGCTGAAAACTCAGATGTATTGAAAAGTTAGCTTTTCACCAGTGACCAATTGGTATGATGTTTGTCATCTTAAGTGCTGGATTGGAGTGGAATTATATATGTAGGTTGCATGGGGTAGCACAAATTCCCAATAGAAAAAGGGAAGGCAAGTGTGTAACTGCATCACCTGTGCTTTATCCATTAGTGTATGGATAATCTACTCTGCCCTTTCATTTTGTTGGTGGATATAGGGGGCAGATTGTTGTATGTGGATTCTCTAATCCTTTAGATACTCTATGAATGCCTTAGACATATATTCACCGCCAGCATTGGATTACCAATGTTTTATATTGGCATTGTACTATATTCAAACCATAGCAATGAATTGCTTGGTTACTTTTAATGTAAGTCCTTGGATCATATATACACCATCCATGCCATTGAGGTGTAATCATTACATTGTTGTTGCTGCTGGTTGAAAAAGGGGTCAGAGCCCTTCTTCTTTATTGCAGAGACCTTCTGGGCCTGTGGCTGCTCTGGCTTCCTGTTGTTGGTGTATTGTTGCCAGGTAGTCATGATGAGTCTTTCAGTTTCCCCAAGGTCAGGGATTTCCACCTTCTTTTCAGTTGCTTTGATGCTGGCCAAGTTAAACAGCTAATCAGTAAAATCAGCATACCTTGGGAGCTTGGACATGACCATCATCATTCCAATCTCCATTGGCACTCCATAGTTGAAGATCTCAAGTTGTGCAAAGTATGCATTAAACTTTGAAAAAGTGGTGGCAGGGTGGTTGTTTTCTGGGAAGGAGAGGGCCATCATTGCTTTGAACTCAGAGTAAGCAGTGGTAAGGGAGGGTATGTTGTATTGGCCTTGTAATTCAACCCAGAGGTCACTGGCAGAGCTGGTATTGATAAAGTGGAAGGTAATGTGGGACTCCAGGTAGAGCACCATGGCACTGAGAGCTTTGTCATCATTTTCATTCCATTCCTCCTGCTTGACATCAAGGTCAGCAGCAGGCTGCTGCACTTCAGGAGGGTAGGGGTGAGCCTTGCACATCTTGAGTTAGAGGTGTTAGAGATTATACTCACCCAGTTAATACACTACCTTATCTAATCATATCAAATGTAGTATGCATACTGTGACTATTTGAAAGGTTGCTTTTCACCACCACCTCAAGTCCCTCAGAACCCAATTTTTATCAGGTTATTGTTGGAAATTATCCTTGCCACAGTTAGTACACTACCTTACCTAATCACACTGAACATAGTATGCATACTGTATCTAATTGGAAGGTTGCTTTTCACCACCACCTCAAGTCCTCAGACCCCAATTTTTATCAGGTTATGAGCCCCAAGTGCTAGACTTCTGTGTCTCCACTCACTCAATTGATCAGCCACCCCTGTCAGGCCAGCTAGAGCCTTGAATCCAGCCTGTCACAGGTTAGCTAGTACCTTGAAACCAGCCCGTTGTAGGCCAGCTAGAGCCCTGAATCCAGCCTGTTACAGGTTAGCTAGTACCTTGAAACCAGCCCGTCATAGGCCAGCTAGAGCCTAGAATCCAGCCTGTCATAGGTCAGCTAGTATCTCAAAACCAGCCAATCATAGGCCAGCTAGAGCCTTGAATCCAGACGATCCCTGTCCCAGATTAGCTAGTACCTCAAAACTGGCCAGTAGCCCTGTGGAGACAAGCTAGTGTCTATAAATTAGCCAGTATTACCCCTTTCTGTTATGTTGTCCTTGAAACTCATGTTTGAAAAACTTCATGACACAAACTATGCTAAATGGAGCATGCAGATGGAGGTCCTGTTAGATAAGCAAGACCTCTAGAATATAGTGAGCAGAGTGGAAACCAAGCCCACCTATGGACCCTCATTCAGGGCAGTGAAATCATTTGCCTGTAAGCAGTGGCTTGTGAGGGCCAAAATTATTCTTCACCTTTCTATCTCCCAACTTCCTTATGCTCATACTGAGTCTGGTGACCCCAAAGAGATCTGGGACAACCTTGCCCACATTTACCAGTCTTGTGACTTTGGCTGCATTTTTGCCATGCTTTATGAACTTTCAACCATGGAAAAAGGACCTGACCAGTCAATGCAGTCCTAGGTCATATCAGTTCAAGATCTTGCCTTTTGACTCCAGGGTGCTGGATTTAAAGTTCCTGTGACAATTGTAATCATGATCTTGCTTTGTGGTCTTCCCATTGAATATTCCTTACTTATCACTACCATTGGCTCAACATCCCTTGATGACCTTACTACCAGCTCTGTTGTCACCCAGATGCTAAACAAGGAATCCTGCTTGCAACCAACTGCTGCCTCTGCTGCCACATTCAATGCTGCACAGCCACAGCATGCCCATGGCAAAGCCAAGTCAAAGCATGACTCAAAGAGAAAGACCTGATGCTTCAAATGTCATGACTTTGGCCACATCACTGAAGATTGCCCCTTCCTCAGCTCTGGTGAAAAGATAGACAAGAGACCCCTGAAATCCAAAAAGGCCAACCTTGCACACTGTCATTCCAACTCAGATATGTTTTTGCTCTCATTATATTAGTAGCTCCCACTTTTCTTACATTCTCCTTAACTATTTACTGTTCCTACTGTACTTACAAACCACATCTTGTTTGATAGGATGTGTTGGAGATCACACTCACTGCAGTTAGTACACTACCTTACCTAATTATATCAAACATAGTATGTGTACTGTGACCATTTGAAAGGTCACTTTTTGCCACCACCTCAAGTTCCTTGAAACCTAATTTTTATCAAGAGGCCCTGAGAGCAGAGATAGGCCTTCATTTCTTGGGCCCAGTGATGGTAGTTGGTGCCATTAAGCTTAGTGATTTCCTTGAGGGTAGAAGACATTTTGAGAGATAAAAAACTAAAAAGAGATATAATGTCAGTACCTGGTTCATCACTTAAGAAGAAAAAGGAAGTGGTTATACCATGTCATTGTCATATCCATCCCAAACAGTCATCACACCCCTCCAGCCTTCTCTGATCCTCTCCAGACCACTCCACTCTTGTCCACTCATCCCTGGTTTTTCACTGCCTGAAGTTATATTCAGAGTTCACACCCTCACTCAGAATGAATCCTGGATCTAACACCTGTCATTCTCGATCATCATTCTTTGTGTACATTATTCTTCTGTTCATCTATCATTCATCCTGTCTATTCTGTACCTTACCTACCTCTATTCTGATTATCATTATCACTTCACTATGAAACTGTTTTAGTTGTCTATCATTTGTCTTATATCCAAACCTGTTTGACATTCTGTACCTTACTCTGAATGTACTTAAGGACTTCTGCACACCATGTATTCCCCTTAGTATGAATATCAACTAAAGTTCCTCCTCCAACTCCTGTCCAACCCTTCCTTCATCTCCTCCTACTCCAAACCCTTTTTCCTACTCCAGACCTTTGAAATATGAGGACATGGATCTGTGCAAGGGTGTGACACATAAGTCCTGTGCCAATGTCCTCACTACTAAGTTCCCTTTCCTTTCTGTCTCTTTCATCAGACCTCTGGTCCACCTCCATCCACTCACTGTTCCATTCCTCAGAAGTTCTGAACCTTCATCAGACTTGAGCCTGAAGGACCCAGACTTTGACAGTTATAAATGTTTCAGAGGCCTTGATTTTGGAGGGACATAGTCTTCCCCTACTTTTGTAGATTCCAGAGTGACCATAAGTCCTGAGCATGGCCATATCAAGGATGTAGCCTTTGCAGGTGGTTGATGTTCTCCATGTCTGAGCATTTCTGCATCAAGACAGGATGCAAGAAGGTAGTCTGAGTGTTTTCACATCAAGACACCATTTTAGGTTTTTACTGTCCAAGTGCAAAGTACTCAGGGCTTATAAACTGTTGAAGGGCATACTTGATCAGAGGAATGCCTCAGCAGTTACTCATCTAATGGGTTGTGGTTCTTGCTTAGAATGTTGTGGTAGAGTGTTAAAGTTATATTCAAATCCAAACTCCACACTGTTTATATACAGGCATCTGGACATGTGTGAATTGTTTACTATATCTGCATAACCTACACTACTAGAGTATTCTATTATGAATATTTCATTGGTCACTTCAACAGCATTTTCAGCTTTTCCAGTTCCAATAAGATAAATGACATGACACATGTTAGTGAGAGTAATGAGGGATGGATGGCCACCAGAGCATTTCTGTAGGTTGGGACAGTGTTTGTCACATATCCTGTGAAGAGTAGTGGTGCCAAAACCAGTAGCAATAGAGATTTGATGAGTGGAGTGACCCAATTTCTGTTACACAGAATGCAATGCTGTCTTCAACTAGTGGATATTCCTTGACTAGGAAGTCTCTACACTAGCACTGAGCTGGATTCTAATGGAAGGTTTCTGTGTATGTTCAGACAAGGATTCTGTACAGACAAGATTGAGAATGATTGTGTGAGAATTGCGCAGATCAAGCTGAGTAACTATGATACAAGATGCAAGGTTTTCTACTAAGGTTACTGGGCATGGACCAAGAGTTAAAATAGAAAGTATGAGTCATGAAATGCATGGTAAGAAATGGAGTGGAATATGATAGAAGGAAAAATGACAAACTAATGCCATGCTGACTAAAAGATGGTGACAATGGAGGCTGAGATAGTGGATGGGAGTATTGGGGGACATGAAGTATTGATAAAGAGACAATACTTAGAACAGAGGCCTGAGTCCAGAGATGACAAAGATCAACCATAGCAATAGAAGAATTTGATGAAATGCATCTATGAAAATGATGAAGTGAGGGGCAATAATTGTTATGCAGGGTGTGACACAGTCTTCACTTAGTATGCCAAAGTCAGATCTGGACTCTCAATGGTTGAGATGTCTCTGTACTAGTGGGGCTTCTCCTAGAATTGGAGGTTACTTCTGTGAATGTGACAGACAAGGGTTCCATTCACTCGAGTTTGAGAAAGACTGCATAGTAATTGCACAGATCAAGCTAAGTAACTAAGGTACAAGATATGAGGTTTTCTACTGGGGATGGGATGCATGGACCATGAGATAGAAAAGGAGATAAGGAGTCATGAGATGCGCAGTAAGGAATGCAGTGGAAGGTAATAGAATGTAAATGACAAACCTTTACTGCGCTGACAAGTACAAGATGACATATAGGCTGAGATCTCAGATGGAAGGATTGGGAACACGAAGTATCAGTAAAGAGATGATACTTAGAGGAGAGGCCTGAGTCCAAGCATGACAAAGATAAGCCAAAGTATAAGTAACACCTGATGGAGAACAATAACAATCAAGAGGAATTGAGGAGCAACAACATGGGAAAGATAAAATTGTAACAATATCTCCCCTCTAGCTGCAAGGGCCCATACCTGAAGCTCAAACTCCCTCACCATGTTCAGAAGACAGTGGTTCATCATCTCTGCTCTCCAGATTGGATGATTCTCCATGTCATAAAGGGCAACTGTCAACAATGTTGCCTCTTCTTTGGCAATGTCAACATCAACAAAATGGACAGTTGGGTTCTAAGTGACCCGGGCTATGTTGACAGCAATAAGGGCAAGTGTAGGAGGGACAGTTAATAGTGATGTGTTTGTTAGACATGCAAATGATGCAGGTGGAAGAGAGGTGAGTGGGGAGGAGTGATGTCAAGCAAGAATTCGCAGGACTTTGTAACATATTTCCTCAGGTGTTTGGCATGACCACAGATGATTCAAGGCATCTTTCTTCCAAGGTTAATGAGGTGTTTGCCCTGTTCCTGCACCTTCCCTGCCAATTGGTACAAAGCATAGAAGTGGGAGCAAGGGCGGTTTCAGTGATGTGTTCTGCCAGAGAGTACATGGTAGGAGTAGGGATGAGGGGATGTCTGAGAGATGCAGCTGCATCTTCCGTAAAGTAATTGTTGATGTCAGCAGGGGAGAGGGTGAGAAGGATAGGGAGAAGGTAGGGACAAGCCAGGGTGGGATCTAGGAAATCAATAATTATTCCCAAGCCTTCGTCATACAAGGTGTTCAACGTTTGGTTGCACAGATGATTGAGGGCAGAGGGGAGGGCTTCTGCAGCAGGGAAGTTAATGTCATCCAGAGAGAAATTGAAAGCTAAATGTAGAGAACAGTAGGTAAGGTAGATGTGGACCAGTCTAGGTAGAATGCGAGAAGAGCGGTAAGTAGCATTGTTTTCTATTTGGAGGATGAGGGGAGCATGCTGGAGAAAGGCCCCAAATATAAGGTGTCATTCCAGGGGTGGAAGACAGTTGACTTGGAGGGGAAGGTTTATATTTACGATATCTGACGCATGTGGTAATACTTCAAGAGTTTCAGTCAGGGGGGCAATAGGTGATGAGGGATAAGAGGATGGGTTTGGGAAGGTCATGTCTGTGGTAAGGTTTTGACGATGATCACTGTGACGGTGAGGGTAAGAATGGCAAGAAGAAGGATGCCTAGGACGATGTTGTGTTTGTTTCCTTTAAGAGTCATAGAGGTGGTGGGAAGATAGTGGGGTGGCGAACTTTGTAACTGTGAAGGATGGCAGAAGAGTGGTCTAGATTGTATTCAGGTTCCCAGGTATTCTCTGCCAAAGAGTATCCCTTCCATTGAATTAGGAATTGTCTCTTGTGTTTCGACCCCTGTGTCCTAAAATGGCTTCCACTTCATATTCCAAATCACCGTCTATGTCCATTGGAGGTGGTTCCAGGAATGGGGTTCCGAATTCATTAGTTTGAGAGAAAGAAGATAAGAGGGAGGCATGGAATACTGGATGGATTTTTCATGTGGGAGGAAGTTTTAGTTTGTAAGTGAGTGGGAAGATGACTTTTTTGATGAGAAAAGGTTCATGTCTTCGAGCAGAGAGTTTTGGGTGGGATCCTGGAAAGCATAAGTTTTTTGCTTCTAGCCATACTTTGTCTCCTTGTTTCCATGGTTTGAAGTGGGAGTTGATCCGATCTTTCATCACCAGGCACATTTTTTGATGTGCAGCATTGACTTCTTCTCTGGCTGAATCTAGAAGGGAAAGGCATTTTTCCAATGCAGGAAGGAATGTTTTGCCAATTGGTGAATAAGCTCTGGGTTCATATCCCATCATTAGATAGAATGGGTTTGTTTGGTTGAGGAATGAACTGTGGAATTGTGACAGAATTCAGCAATGGGAAGAAAGTCTGTCCAGGCTGATGGATTTTGTTGGCAATAAAGGCGGAGATATGTTTCACGTTCCTGATTTGTTTGTTCTGTTTGTCTGTTGGTTTGTGGGTGATAAGTGGTGGATAAGGCGATGTCATAGTCAAGAAGTTGGGCAAGTTCTCTGGAGAATGCCAAGGTGAATTGTGGGCCTCTGTCTGAGATGATTTTATCGTGTAATCCGAATCTGGGGAAAATATGTTTAAAGAACAGGGAAGCAACTCCCTCTGTGTCGATTGTTTTGGAGCAAGGGAGGAAAATTACCCCCTTTGAGAGTCCATGGTCTACCACGACCATGACAGAGTCATAGCCCCCCGAAAGGGAAAGGTCAGTGATGAGATCCACAGATAGCTGTTGAAATGGGTGAGTGTAGGAGGATGTGATAGGGGAGAGTGGAGGAATGGTGGGATGAGTATTAACCTTGTTGGCCTGGCAAACAGGGCAACCCTGAACATATTTGTGGACAAAGGTGGATAGACCCGGCCACCAGTAGTCTTTCATAATGAATGATTGAGTTTGGAAGATCCCCCCATGATCAAATGCTGGGGAAGTATGATGATGGGCAACAAGGTCTTTGCGAAGTGTGCTAGGGATGTAGATCTTATTACGATAGTAGAGTATACCCTGATCGTAGGTCCAATCAGTAGGTGAGGCTTGAGGAAGGAGTGAAGAGCTATCAGACAAGGCATTGAGGGCTTTGGTAATGAAAGGGTCATCAGAGGTGGATTGGGCAAGTTTGGAGGCAATGACATAGTCTAAGGTATGAATAAAAAGGTGGTCAGGGAGGAGGGTGACATCTACATTGTCGGAAATAGATGCAGGATATGGGTAGCGAGACAGGGTATCTGCTGGGGCAACTTTTGCTGCAGGAACAGCAATGAATTGGAGATCAAAGTCCTGTAAAAACATAAGCCATCTAGCCTGTCATCGATTGAGATGTTGGGGTTGGCGGAAGTAGGTTAAATTTTTGTGGTCAGTGAGGATGGTCACAGGATGTCCAGTCCCATGAAGATAGTGTTTCCACATATTCAAGGCATGAATGACAGCTAGAAGTTTCCGGTCATAGATATCATAGTTTCATTTAGTGTCAAGAAAGGATTGGGAGTGATAAGCACAAGGATGTAGGTCACCATTGTCATCTGATTGGAGAAGGATGCCTCCGGAGGCTACCAATGAGGTGTCAGTCATGATGGAAAATGGCTTATTGACATTTGGCATTCAAAGAACTGGTTTGGATGTCATGATGGATTGGAGCATTTGGAAGGCATGCTCCTGTTCATTATCCCAGTGCCACTTGGTCACCACTTTGGTGAGGTCAATGAGTGGTCAAGCAATGTTTGCATAGTTAGGGATGAATTTTCTGTAGAAGTTACAAAATCCCAAGAATGATCAAACCCCTTTCACTGAAGTGGGTGGTTTCCAGTCCTGTATTGCTTTGATTTTAACTGGGTCAAGGTGAACAGTTCTGGCATGAATGATGAGGCCTAAGTATTCCATGTGGTCACTTTCAAAGGTACATTTGGACAATTTGAGGTAGAGTTTTTCCTTTTGAAAACATTCCAAGACTCAATGTGTTCTTTCTTGATGAGTGGGGAGATGGGAGGAAGCGATGGTGAGGTTGTCCATGTAGATACTCAACCATCCTTCTGCAATCATGTCTCAGAATATGTGGTTCATCATAGCTTGAAAGTGTGGGGATGCATTCAAAAACCCAAAGAACATGACTTGAGGTTCAAAGAGTCCCTCTGGAGTGATAAACGCTGCCTTCCATTTGTATTGTTCCTAAATGAGGACATTATTATACCCCCATCTAATATCGAACTTAGTGAAAATAGTGGCATCTTAGAATCAATCAATGAGGTTGGAGATGAGGGGTAAGGGGTATCCATTCTTGACCATATGCTCATTTAGGTATCAATAGTCTTGACAAGGGTGGAGAGTTCCATCCTTCTTAGCTACAAAAAAGAAAGGGGCAGCTCGAGGGGAGAAGGATGGTATGATCTTTCCCTTTTCTAGATTTTCATGTATGAAGTCTTTGCAGGCTGAAAGTTCCGAGGGATTAAGGGGGTATATCTTTGCTACTTTTGGAATGAAGGTGTCCTTAGTGGGGATGGGGAAGTTGAATTGTCCTTGTGGTGGTGGTAATTCTCCCTTTTGAGGTTCCTTGAACACGTCCGCGAAGTCCTTGTAATAGTCTGGGAGAGTCACCTCATTTGGGGGAGTTTGGTGGGTGATAGAGGTAGAAATGGTGGTTTTAGCAAGATATTGGTTGAGGTGTTCACATTCTTCTAAAGTCATTTTGGTAGGTGGTCGTTCATCTAGAAAATATTTTCCAGTCTGCCAATTGATGATGGGATTCACTTTCTTCAGCCACAGATGTCCTAGGATCACGTCTTCTTTTCCTAGATTGGCAATAAGAAATTGGTGTGTAGTAGTAACCAGTTTGTCTCCTGGAATAGTGATTCTCCTGGTGGTGGAGTAACAGATGGTTCCTCCTGCATTATTTGTTTCATCTACATTCCTAGCAAGGATTGGTTGGGATAATTTAGAGAAAGGGATGTAGTTTTCCCTTGTAAATTTCCAAGAAATGAAGCAGCCTGTGGCTCCACTATTGATAAGGGCAGATGTGTTGACATTTTGGTTCTGTTTGTTCTGAAAGGCAACAGGGATGTGCATATATTGGCCTTCAGTTCTAGATACAAATATGGAAGCTATGTGTTGGAGAGGAGGTGTCAACTTCCCTACTCTCTGTTTGGAAAATCCTTTGCCTCAGCCTCTTTCCCTTCTTCCTCAAGGCAAGTTTGAAGGACTTGCATAATTTGGTCATGGGGAATTCCTTTTGCATTTCGGAGGTGTTGGATGTAGGTAACAATAGAGTTTCTGGGATTTCTGTTGGAGGATGGCTCTGTGGTGGAGGTTCTTACTGAGGTAGATCAATAGGTCATTTGCAGGGTTTTCTTCTTGGAGTGGTTAGACAACCAACATCCACTTTTCTTACATATAAAGCATTTCTTTTCTTGAAGTAAGGTGGTTCTTTCCTCCAGTCAGAGGTGAACAAAGTCAATATCCATAGCATTTGAGTCTCTGGTAACTTGATGGAAGATGGTTGGGGTGAAGATTTGTCTTTCTCTTCAGAGCGCTCTGGCTCGAGCATTTTGGGTATGGAAAATGATTGCTTTGTCCTGCCAGTCTTTGATGGTGATCAGCATGGGGGACATCATACAGATTGGTTGAACAATGGATTCATTCAATCCCTGAGAGAAGTAATGGATAAGAGATTGATCATCAGTGATCTTAGCTTGAGCAGCGAGATTCTGAAATTCAACTAGGAAGCTTTGGAAGCCATCTTCTCCTGTTTTCTTATCAGCAAAGTCATTCTAAGAGAGGGTGGTGAGTTCAACTCAAGCAGCAGATTCCATGTCGTAAGGGTAGAACGTTTCAGTAAAGTTGGTCACAAACTTCTTGTATGTTTTGTCTGTGGATGTCACATTTGGGTCAGCAGAGATGTCTAGCCATTTTTCAGTGAAAGTTTTTTGATTTTTCTTGGTGAGGTGGCTACATGCTACCACAATCCTGGCTTTATCATCATCATAGAGAGGGGAGTTCATTTCAAACCAAGAGGTCATCTGTTTAATCCATTGGTTGGTATCCTCTGATTCAGTGGAGAATTCTTCAGGGTATCCAGCTTTCCTTTCAGCCATGGCAGGCTGTGGGATAATCGGTGGACTTTGAGGTAGGGTTGGTGGCAAGAACGGTGGCTGAGAAGGGGGTTCTAGGGCAATTCTCTGGTGTAAGGCTGGTGGGGTAATGGGCTGTCCTGCTAGTGTGACAACTAGTGATTCCAAGGGGTGATCTGGGGTGATCGGTGAGGGTTGGGCAGTTTTGAGGGTGTCTACCTCGATGTCTTCAGGTTCTGGAGATACCTGGGCTGGTAGTTGTCTGTCAGGGGATCTTTGTCATCAAGGGATTCTAGGGTCTTTGTATGGGTTAGCCCAAGGGAGGGTTAGTCTACCAGATATTCTGTGAGGGTTGGAAATGTTGGGCAATTACAGCACAATGGCTGTTGCTTGGGAAAGAGCTTGATCTTTTGTTATGCAGGGTGTGACACAGTCTTTACTTAGTATGCCAAAGTTGGATCTGGACTCTCAATGGTTGAGACATCTCTGTACTAGTGAGGCTTCTTCTAGGATTGGAGGTTACTTCTGTGAATGTGACAGACAAGGGTTTCATTCACTCGAGTTTGAGAAAGACTGCATAGTAATTGTACAGATCAAGCTAAGTAACTAAGGTACAAGGTACAAGGTTTTCTACTGGGGATGGGATGCACAGACCACGAGATAGAAAAGGAGATAAGGAGTCATGAGATGCACAGTAAGGAATGCAGTGGAAGGTAATTGTTACAATTTTACCTTTCCCATGTTGTCACTCCTCGATTCCTCTTGATCATTATTGTTCTCCATCAGGTTCTACTTATACTTTGGCTTATCTTTGTCATGCTTGGACTCAGGCCTCTCCTCTAAGTATCATCTCTTTACTGATACTTCATGTTCCCAACCCTTCCATCCGAGACCTTGGCCTAAGTGTCATCTTGTACTTGTCAGCACAGTAAAGGTTTGTCATTCACATTCTATTACCTTCCACTGCATTCCTTACTGCACATCTCATGACTCCTTATATCCATTTCTATCTTGTGGTCCGTGCATCCCATCCCCAGTACAAAACCTTGTACCTTGTACCTTTGTTACTCAGCTTGATCTGCACAATTACTATGCAGTCTTTCTCAAACTCAAGTGGATGGAATCCTTGTCTGTCACATTCACAGAAGTAACCTCCAACCCTAGAAGAAGTCCCACTAGTATAGAGACATCTCAACCATTGACAGTCCAGATCTGACTTTGGCATACTAGGTAAAGACTGTATCGCACCCTGCATAACAAAAGATCAAGCTGTTCCCCAAGCAACAGCCATTGTGCTGTAATTGCCCAACATTTCCAACCCTCACAGAATATCTGGTAGACTAACCCTTCCTTGGGCTAATCCATATGAAGACCCTAGAACCCCTCATTGACAAAGATCCCCTGACAGACAGCCACCAGCTCAGGCATCCCCAGAGCCTGAAGACATCAAGGTAGATACCCTCAAAACTGCCCAACCCTCACCTATTACCACTGATCACCCCTTGGAATCGCTAGTTGTCACACTAGCAGGACAGCCCATTGTCCCACCAGCCCTACACCAAAGAATTGCCCTAGGACCCCCTCCCCAACCACCATCCCTGCCACCAAGCCAACTCCAAAGTCCACCCATTATCCCACAGCCTGCCATGGCCGAAAGGAAAGCTGGATACCCAGAAGAATTCTCTGCTAAACCAGAGGATACCAACTGATGGATTAAACAGATGACCTCTTGGTTTGAAATGAACTCCCCTCTCTATGATGATGATAAAGCCAGGATTGCAGTAGCATGTAGCTGCCTTACCAAGAAAAATGGAAAAACTTTCGCTGAAAAATGGCTAGACATCTCTGCCAACCCAAATGTGATGCCCACAGACAAAACATACAGGAAGTTTGTAACCAACTTCATTGAAACATTCTACCCTTATGACATGGAATCCACTGCTCAAGTTAAACTCACCACCCTCTCTCAGAACAACTTCGCTAATAAGAAAATGGGAGAAGACGGCTTCCAAAGCTTCTTAGTTGAATTCCAGAATCTCACTGCTTGAGCCAAGATCACTGATGATCAATTCCTCATCCATTACTTCTCTTGAGGATTGGATGAATCCATTGTTCAACCAATCTGTATGATGTCCCCCATGCCGATCACCATCAAAGACTGGCAGGACAAAGTGATTATTTTCCATACCCAAAATGCTTGAGCCAAAGCCCTCTGAAGAGAAAGACAGATCTTCACCCCAATCATCTCCCACCAAGTTACCAGGGACCCAAATGCTATGAATATCAACTTTGTTCATCTCTGACTGGAGGAAAGAACCGCTTTACTTTGGGACAAGAAATGTTTCATATGTAAGAAAAGTGGATGTTGGTCTTCTAACCACTCCAAGAAGAAAACCCCACAAATAACCTACTGGTCCACCTCAGTAAAAGCCTCCACCACAGAGCCATCCTCTAGCAGAAGTCCTGGAAACTCTATCATTACCTACATTCAACATCTCCAAAATGCAAAGGGGATTCCCCATGACCAAATCATGCAAGTCCTGCAAACCTGCCTTGAAGGAGAAGGAAAAGAGGCTGAGATGAAGGATTTTCCAAATGGAGAGTAGGGAAGTTGACACCTCCTCTCCAACATGTAGCCTCTGTATTTGTATCTAGGACTGAAGGCCAATCTATGCACATTCCTGTCGCCTTTCAGAACAAACAGAACCAAAAAGTCAACACATCAGCCCTCATTGATAGCGGGGCAACTGACTGCTTCATTTTGTGGAAATTTATAAGGGAAAACCACATCCCCTTCTTAGAATTATCCCAATCAATCCTTGCCAGGAATGTAGACAGAACAAACAACACAGGAGGAACCATCCGTCACTACATGACTAGAAGAATCACTATTCCAGGAGATAAATTGATTATCACTACACACCAATTCCTTATTGCCAATCTAGGAAAAGAAGATGTGATCCTAGGGCATCCATGGCTGAAGAAAGTGAATCCCATCATCAACTGGCAGACTAGAAAATATTTTCTTGACGAATGACCACCTACTAAAATGCCTTTGGAAGAATGCAAACACTTTGACCAATATCTTGCTAAAACCACCATTTCTACTTCTATTGCCCACCAAACCTCCTCCAATGAGGTGACTCTCCCAGACCATTACAAAGACTTCGTGGACATGTTCAAGAAACCCCCAAAGAGAGAACTACCACCACCATGAGGGCAATTCGACTTCCCCATCTCCACTAAGGACACCTTCATCCTGAAAGTAGCAAAGATATACCCCCTTAACCCATCCGAACTGTCAGCCTGCAAAGACTTCATCCATGAAAATCTGGAAAAAGGAAAGATTATACCATCCTTCTCCCCCCAAGCTGCCCCTTTCTTTTTCGTAGCCAAGAAAGATGGAACCCTCCATCCTTGTCAAGACTATAGATACCTAAATAAACATACAGTCAAGAATGCATACCCCTTACCCCTCATCTCCAACCTCATTGATCGATTCAAAGATGCCACTATTTTCACCAAATTTGATATTAGATGGGGATATAACAATGTCCTCATTCAAAAACAGGACCAATGGAAGGCAGCATTTATCACTCCAGAAGGACTTTTTGAACCTCAAGTCATGTTCTTCAGGTTCTCGAATGCGCCCCCACACTTCCAGGCTATGATGAACCACTTATTCCATGATATGATCACAGAAGGATGGCTGAGTATCTACATGGATGACCTTGACATCACTTCCTCCCATCTCCCCACTCATCAAGAAAGAACATGTCAAGTATTGGAACGTTTCCAAAAGGAAAAACTCTACCTCAAGTTGTTCAAATGCACCTTTGAAAGCAACCACATGGAATACTTAGGCCTCATCATTCGAGCTGGAACCATTCACCTAGACCCAATTAAAGTCAAAGCAATACAAGATTGGAAACCACCTGCTTTGGTGAAAGGAGTTCAATCGTTCTTAGGATTTTGTAACTTCTACAGAAAATTTGTCCCTAACTATGCAAACATCGCTTGACCACTCATTGACCTCACCAAAGCGGTGACTAATTGGCACTGGGATCATGAACAAGAATATGCCTTCCAAACACTCCAATTCATTATGACATCTGAACCAGTTCTTCAAATGCCGAATGTCAATAAACCATTTTCCATCATGACTGACACCTCATTGGTAGCCTCTGGAGGCATCCTTCTCCAATCGGATAACAATGGTGACCTACATCCTTGCGCTTATCACTCCCAATCCTTCCTTGACACTGAATGGAACTATGATATCTATGACCAGGAACTTCTGGCTGTCATTCATGCATTGGATACATGGAAACACTATCTTTGTGGGACTGGACATCCAGTGACAATCCTCACCGACCACAAAAATTTAACCTACTTCCATCAACCCCAACATCTCAATTGATGACAGGCTCGATGGCTTATGTTTTTACAGGACTTTGATCTTCAATTTGTTGTGGTTCCTGCAGCAAAAGTTGCCCCAGCTGATACCCTGTCTTGCTACCCATAACCTGCATCTATTTCTGACAATGTGAATGTCACCCTCCTTCCTGACCACCTTTTTGTTCGTACCTTGGACTGTGACATTGCCTCCAAACTCGCCCAATCTACCTCTGATGACCCTTTCGTTATAAAAGCCCTCAATGCCTTGTCTGATGGCTCTTCCCTCCTTCCTTGAGCCTCACCTGCTGATTGGACCTATGATCAAGGTATACTCTACTATCGCAATAAGATCTACATCCCTAGCACACTCTGCAAAGACCTCATTGCTCATCACCATACCTCCCCAGCATTTGGTCATGAAGGAATCTTCCAAACTCAATCCTCCATCATGAAAGACTACTGGTGGCTGGGTCTATCCACATTTGTCTGCAAATATGTCCAAGGTTGCCCAGTTTGCCAGGCCAACAAGGTCAATATCCATCCCACCGTTTCTCCCCTCTTTCCTATTGTGTCCTCCTACACTTGCCCATTTCAACAGCTATCTGTGGATCTCATCACTGACCTTTCCCTTTCAGGGGGCTATGACTCTGTCATGGTCATGGTAGACCATGGACTCTCGAAGGGGGTAATTTTCCTTCCTTGCTTCAAAACAATCGATGCAGAAGGAGTTGCTTCCCTATTCTTTAAACATATCTTCCCCAGATTTGGACTACATGACAAACTTATCTCAGACAGGGGCCCACAATTCACCTCAGCTTTCTCTAAGGAACTTGCTTGACTCCTTGACTATGACATTGCCCTATTCACTGCTTATCACCCTCAAACTGACGGACAAACTGAACAAACTAACCAGGAACTTGAAACTTACCTCTGTCTTTATTACCAACAAAACCCATCTGCCTGGACCGATTTCCTTCCTATAGTCAAATTTTGTCACAATTCCACCATCCACTCTTTGACCAAACAGACCCCATTCTATCTAATGATGGGATATGAACCCAGATCTTATCCACCCATCGGCAAAACATTTCTTCCTGCTTTGGAAAAATGTCTATCCCTCCTAGATTCCACTAGGGAAGAAGCCAATGTGGCACATCAAAAAATGTTCCTGGTGATGAAAGATTGAATCAACTCCCACTTCAAACCTTGGAAACCAGGGGACAAAGTGTGGCTGAAAGCAAAGAACCTTCATTTTCCAGGATCCCACCCTAAACTCTCTGCTCGATGATATGAACCTTTCCTCATTGAAAAAGTTATCTCCCCTCTCACTTACAGATTAAAACTATCCCCAACATGGAAAATTCACCTGGTGTTCCATGCATTACTCCTCTCTTCATTTGTCCAAACTAACAAATTCAGTACCCTGTTCCTAGAACCACCCCCTGTGGAGATAGATGGCAATTCAGAATATGAAGTAGAAGCCATTTTGGGACACAGAGGCTCTAAACACCATCAGCAATTCTTGATTCAATGGAAGGGATATTTGTCGGCAGAAAACACCTGGGAACCCAAATACAATTTAGATCACTCTTCCTCCATTCTTCATGACTACAAAGCTCACCACCCTTCCATTTTCCCATCTCCACCACCATGACACTTAAAGGAAACGAACACCATATTGTCCTCAGAATCCTCCTCCTTGCCGTCCTTATCTTAACCATCACAGTAATTATTGTCAAAACTCTTCCACAAACATGACTTCACCCAACCCATCCTCTCATCCCTCCTCACCTATGGTCATCACACCCCAAACCCCAGAAATCCTTCCACATGCATCCAATATTGTAAACTTAAACCTCCCCCTCCAAGTTAACCACCTCCCTCCTTTTGAATGCCGCCTCATGCTTGAAGCCTTTGTACAGCACACTCCTCTTATCTTTCAAATTGAGAACAATCATACTTACTGCTCCTCTCATATTTTACCTAGATTGGTTTGCATTTACCTAACCTACTGCTCTCTACGTCTCACTTTTGATTTTGCACTGGACAATGTTGACTTTCCTGCCACTGAAGCCCTCCCCTCTGCCCTCAATCATCTGCATAACCAAACGTTGGACACCTTATATGACGAAGGCTTGGGAATGATCATTGATTCTTTAGATCCCACCCCAGCTCATTCCTACCTTCTCCCTATCCTCCTCACCCTCTTCCCTGCTGACATCAATGATTACTTCCTGGAAGATGCAGCTGTGTCTCTAAAACATCCTCTCATCCCTATCCCAACCACATACTCCTTGGTGGAACACATCTCAGAAACCACCATTGCTCCCTGTTCCACACTTTGCACTAACTGGCAGGAAAGACATAGGAACAGGGCCAACACTTCACTGACTTCCAAGGAGAGACACCTTGAATCCTCTGTGGTCATGCCAAATACATGGGGAAACATCTTACAAAGTCAAGCGAACTCTCATTCAGTTTCACCCCTCCCCACCCACCTCTCTTCAACCTGTATCATCTGCTTGTCCACCAACCACATCACCATAAACTGCCCCACCTATACTTGTCCTTACTGCCATCAATGTCAGGCTGGTCATTTAGAACCTGATTGTCCCTTTTGTCAATGTGGACACTGCCGAAGAAGGGGTCACATCGTTGATAACTGCCCTTTTCAACGAGGAGAACCATCTAACTTGGAGAGCGACGAGAAGGAACTGGCATCTTCTGAACATGGTGAGAGCATTTGAGCTTCAGGTATGGGCCCTCACAGCTAGAGGAGGGGTATTGTTACAATTTTATCTTTCTCATGTTGTCACTCCTCAATTCCTTTTGATTGTCATTGTCCTCCACCAGGTGTTACTTGTACTTTGGCTTACCTTCGTTATGTTTGGACTCAGGCCACTCCTCTAGGTACCATCTCCTTACTGATACCATGTGTTCCCAATCTTCCCATCCGATATCTCAGCCTATATGTCATTAAGTATTAGTCTGCATAGCAATGGTTTGTCATTCATCTTCTATTAACTTCCACTGCATTCCTTGCTATGCATTTCATGACTTATTGTTCCCTTTTATATCTTGTGGTCTGTGCTCCAAATGCTCGAT
>JBBPKF010000002.1:11389-24100 GCA_038089175.1 Binderoboletus segoi | reverse complement strand
TCGACAAGTTCAAAAATGCTAAATTCTTTACTAAATTTGACATCTGATAGGGATACAACAATGTCCTCATTGAGGAAGACAGTCGATGGAAAGCAGCGTTCATCACATTGAAAGGTTTATTTGAACCACAGGTCATGTTTTTCGGTTTTTCCAATGCCCCGCCACACTTCCAGAACATGATGAATCATATCTTCCGTGATATGATAGCAGAAGAATGGCTTGGAATATATATGGATGACCTTGGTTTCACATCCTTGGACCTCCCCACCCACCAAACTCATACACGAAGAGTTCTTGACAGGTTCCGTCAAGAAAAACTGTATCTCAAGCGGTCAAAATGTACATTCAACACACCAGAAATGGAGTACCTCAGCATGGTTATTAAAGAAGGACAAGTCTGCCTTGACCCTCACAAAGTCAAAGCAATCGAAGATTGGAAACCACCCACCACAGTCAAGGGTATGCAGTCATTTTTAGGATTTTGCAATTTCTATTGGAAGTTTGTACCCAACTATGCAGACCTTGCACATCCCCTCAATGATCTAACCAAGAAAGAACTCCCCTGGAAGTGGGAAGAACCTCAACAAAAGGCATTTGACACCTTAAAAAAGATATTCATTAGTCAACCAGTATTGTGAATGCCAGATTCAACCAAACCTTTCGCAATAATGACCGACGCTTCCCTGGTAGCCTCTGAGGGCATTCTCTTACAGAAAGATGGCAATGGAGAATACCACCCATGTGCCTACTACTCTCAGACTTTTATTGATGCCAAAAGAAACTATGATATCTATGATTGTGAACTGCTCGCAGTACTCCATGCCCTTGACACCTGGAAACATTATCTGTGAGGAGCAGAACACCCTGTCATGGTCTTCACCGATCATAAAAATCTTACATACTTCCACGCCCCCCACAAACTATCATGACGACAAGCACATTGGATGTTGTTTTTACAAGACTTTGACTTGCAGTTTGTAAGTGTGCCAGCAGCACAAGTCGCCCCTGCAGACACCCTATCCTGATACCTGTACCCTGCTACATATGAAAATGACAACTCCAATGTCACTCTACTCCCCGACACGTTGTTTATTAAAACCCTTGACATCGCCATCACAGATAAAATGACGAAATCCTCTTCAATGGATCCCTTCATCCTAATGGCCCTCGCCACTATGGAAGAGAAGAATTCCCCCATACCAAGATTCCCTCTATCTGACTGGCGCTTTGAAGAAGGCCAGCTTTTCTTCCAAAACCGACTGTACATCCCCACCAAATTTTGAAATAACGTAGTCCGACATTGCCATTGCACCTCCACCACCAGACATGGTGGAATCCTCCGAACCCAAACATGAGTCATGCATGACTATTGGTGGCCAGGTCTAGTCATGTTTGTTCACTGATTTGTTACTGGCTGCCCGCAATGTCAAGCAAACAAAGTTAATACTCATCCAACGACACCCCCATATGCCCCTATCTCATCCATGGCCACGTGTCCCTTCCAACAAATATCAGTCAATCTTATCATGGATCTTCCTGAGATGGATGGCCTGGACTCTGTCATGGTCATGGTTGACCATGGCCTTTCGAAGGGGGTAATTCTCTACCCTTGTTCAAAAACAGTTGATGCCACAGGCATTGCCGAATTATTTTTCAAACATGTGCTCATTAGATTCAGCCTTCATGACAAAATCATATCGGATAGGGGTCCACAGTTCGCACCTGCATTCGCAAGAGAGCTCGCAAGGCTTCTCGACTATTCCCTCTCTTTATCCACAGCATACCATCCACCGACAGATGGTCAAATGGAACGTATGAATCAGGAACTCAAAACATATCTGTGCATGTTCTGTGCCACTCAACCGACCAAATGGGTCAAAATGTTACCATATGCAGAGTACTGCCATAACTCCTTGGTACATTCCTCCATGAAACAAACCCCATTTTTCATAGTACTTGGATATAAAGCACGGTTACACCCCCCCTTAGGAAAAACATTCATCCCTGAACTCAAAAACCACATGGAAACTCTGGAAGAAGCCAGGAGCGAAGCCCTAGCTGCACATGAAAAGGTGGCCCTTATAATGAAAAACCGTATCAAAACACGTATTCCATCATGGAAAATTGGAAAAAAGATGTGGTTAGAAGCACAGAACCTGAAATTCCCAGGAAGAACTCTGAAACTCTCTCAAAGGAGATTTGGTCCTTTTACCATTGAACAGGTAATAACGCCATGGGCGTATTGTCTCAAACTTCCTCCCACCTGGAAAATCCACCATGTCTTCCATGCCTCCCTTCTAACCCCATTCCAAAACACAGAAGAATTCAGAACCCCATTCATAGAACCACCCCCGGAAGAAGTAGACGGAGAAGAACAATATGAAATAGAAGCAATTATGAGCCACAGGGGCTCCACAAGGCAATGCCACTATCTTGTGCACTGGAAAGGCTATTCATCCACAGAGGACACATGGGAACCTGAAGACAATTTCAGCAGAGCTTCAATAACACTGAAAGCATATAAGAGGAAGCACAACCTTTGAATGACTGCATGCCCCTCTTTAACTTCAATCCCTCCTATGAATGTATCCCAAAAGAATTCTGATCCCAAGTTGTGGAAGAATATCTAAAAGAACAAAACATGACATGCTCTTCTTCCCCCACCTCCTCCCATACCTCTACACACAAACTGGTGGAACACATCCACAACCAAGAAGTCACACCACCCCCAGAAGAAACACCTCAACCCTCTGCGTTTGCACAAGTACCCTCACTCCCTAGATTGGAAATCATTCTCCCAGATTTTATTCCCCTTCAAGTCCATCATCTCCCTCCAGTATTCCAAAGACACCTTATTGTAGCCATACTTGAAGACCTGGGCCTCACATTTTTGATAGAACATGACTTACATTACCTTTGCTCCCTCACCTTACCAAGCCTCATCCAAACCTATCACCGCCTTGCCCTATGCAAAACCTCGTTCTCCAACATTCAACCCTCCTTTGCCAATGCAGCACATATCAGCCTGACAAACCAAGCATTGGTCAAAACTGTACAATCTCTACTATCCACCCTCATTAACGCAGGAATGCCTGACATTATAGACAGGCTGGCCCCAATCATGTTCAGGGACTTACTATGCAACATACTTCCTCAGTTAGCGGAAGAAGAGTTCAAGGAGTACTTCAAGGATGTAACATACCACCATGAAACTTCTCCCTCTCCCAAACCCATCACAATCCCACTCGCAGATCAAATCTCGTCTCCACCCCCATCCTTTTATCTGGCACCCACACTATGCCATTTATCTAAACAATGGTTCAGTCCTGTATGTCGAACATGGATGGGAAAGAAAAGAGAAATCACAGAGGACATGCTTAAGAACTACGCTGGGGCAACAAACCCTGATTACGAATCATCCTCTGACGACGACCTGTCATACCTGACCCCCTCCCCATCCACGATATGTTCTCTGTGCAAAGAATGGGGACACTTATGTTCATCCTGCCCCTCCTACATCTGTCCCTTCTGTAAGACAAAGAATCCCAGACATTGGACCCAAGCTTGTCCTATGAGAATTTGTGGCCACTGTGGCAAAGAAGGGCATATTGTAGCTGATTGTCCATTCAAGGAACACACCATGTTAGTCACAGAACCCCGGGAAACAGAGGATTGACTGGAACATGGCATGTTCCAGCATAAGGATGGGGTAATGTTACAAATTTCTTCTCTTTTCTTCCTTCTACCAGCATTACTTTGCCGTTTCTTCCTAGACACTTGGGAGCGCACCTGGTTAACCATGGCCACAAGTACGTTCTTACTTTTCCTAACATTACGGTTACTACTTCTATTGTACATTTACCAATATGGACACTTCCCGCACTGACTTGGGCTTAGCTGCCTTCCAGAGACCAGTTTCTATTACATTCTTTCATATTCCAAATCTCAGTCATCTGCAGTACGTTAGTCATATCTTTTATCTCATTATCTGATTTCTCCAATGTTCCACCATGTTCTATATGCCAGCCCTCATGTCTCACATCTCTGTACTTAAGTTGCTACAACACACTGTGTTCGACATTCTGTTCTTTCTGTATTTCCCTGCAATCAGAGCAGTTTCTTTCTTAGGCTTTGTCACCCTAAGTTAGCTATCCTGACCTTGTGGTGCTAGCCATCTCTAGCAGCTGTGTTCTCGATTGTTGCCTAGCCATGACATCAAACCTTTGATTGACTGAACAGTATCAAGTCTGTCAAAGTCACTGAGCCCATAGAAGCATAATACCTACGCACGCTCATTCGCTCTGGTATAGGGTGCTCTCTCACCTTGAGCATCATCCAGCCATTAGCTGAAGAACCCTGAGTGGTTGAAGACAGTTACGCAAGTCTTTGTTTGCAGCATAACTATTAAGGCCATGTCGGATGATCTCCAGAACTCCAGAACTCCGGAGTTTTGGTCAGATGGGACTTGGCTTCACCTTATGTGGTGCACCCTTACATTGGGTCTGAGTCCCATATTTGTGGAGCAGAGAGATCAGAGGGGGGTCGGAGTTGAGCCATCAAGGCTCAGACGAGAGGGGACAGAGGTGAGACCATCAGGCTAAGTCGATATTCGAGCTAAAGATTACAGAGTATTGTACAGAGTATTTATACTATGGAGAAGACGGATGACTAAGGAGTTCAGAGGTCAGGTAGTGTATGTACTGGAGGTGCTGCAGAGCTGTGTTTCCGCAGTTGACACTGCATGGGGGAGTTACAGGAGCAGAACTAAGATTAATGCAGAAGGAATGGAATGGAGGACACAGGAATGGAATGTAACGTCATTGGAATGGAGACGAGTCATTCTGGAAGTGTGCGGAGTTCAGAGGACTACACAGAGGGAAATGGTCCGGAGTTTGGAGGAAATGGTCCAGAGTTGGATCAGAGAAGATCCAGAGGGTCGGAGTTGAAGTGGTGAATCTGGGATATGACAGTAACATAAATACCCCATCCGACCTAAGGTGACATGTGTTGACCCAGAACATGTCAAGACAGAAGAAGCTCTTATATGACAGGATCTTGAAGGTAGTTTGCTCTCTCCTACCCACCATTGTTTCATTTGCAATGAACCTGGACACCTCTGTGCCTTGTGCCCCAGGTATCAATACCCTTATTGCAAAAAGATGCAACCTCACCATTGGGTGTCACGTTGCCCAAACTGTATTTGTGGGCACTGCAGGACCAAAGGCCACATTGCTGACTGCTCATCCAAGGAGAAGACCCACTTAGTAAGAGAGGCACAATCAGATTGACTGAAGCCTGGAAGTCTTCAGGCTAATGGGGGAGTAATATTACAAATTTCCCTCTTACTTTTCTTTGCTGCCCTTGTCTGCCATCTCCTTCATTTATCTGTTGATCATGTCTTCCCTTGTGTAGTAATAGGACTCAATGCTCTTGTCATCTACATATGCACTCTTCAATCTCTCCTTATCTTGTACATCTTACAATACAGGCATTTCCCTTTTGACTAAGGTCACTTCTTCTTCATGCCCAGTTATCTTACCATTCTTATCATTTCATCACATTCTATCCCCTTCCATATGACACCATCCACAGCACTTTCTATGATATTCCATCACATTCTATGGACTGGCCCTAAACCAGCCTCACTCTATATATAAGCCATTACTATGCATCTGGTTCTGTATCTAGTTCTATGCAATCATACCTCAAGTTGCAGAGCTAGCATCTTCTTAGGAGTTGCTGCCCTAAGTTAGCTATTTGGCCTAGTGGAGGGCACCATCTTGCTTGCTGTGTCCTTGTGTGTTGCTTAGCCATGACATCAAGTCTTCAACCATTGCGCCATCTGGTTGCCCCAACCTTAGTCTATTGGTTGTTTGATGTCCAAGAAGGTTCATCGCCTCACCTTGTCTAGGAGGACACCACTCCACAGGTGCTAGTTTGCAACTACTGTGTAACATCACCCCCATGGCCTCCTGGCCTGGCATCATGACATCATGGGTTCATCTCACAGATGCACTCATTTTTGTTGCCTTGGGGATGTTCCTGGATGTTCTGTTGATTGTATGATGGGCTACTTTATGTTCCATGCTATCCAGCTTGTCTCGAGCTTTTGTATTTTTTTTTTGTATGTTCTTGCTAAATATCTACTGTTTTGCATGTATATTGAGTTCAATCCCAGTCCAGTGACTTCAGCCTAGTTATTTGGACTTGGAGGGCTGTGGTATAAATCAATATGATGTGTATATATAATAGCAATCACACTGGCCTGCTTGTGTTGAATATGTGAGTGTGAAGTCCCTGCAGCCTGTAATGCCTATGATGGTGGTTTCAAAAAACCCAAGGCTACATACTCCATGTATTACTGTCATGATGTTGATTGTTCTACATAGTCAACATAGTAAGTCATCCAACACCTGGTACTACATAGTGCTATATAGGCAACATAGAGGGTATTTGACTACATAGCACTATATAGCCTATATAGAACATCCCTGTCTACACAAATTTTCCTTTTTTGCAGATGTGGATCTGACATGTGGAGCAGAATTCTGCTCTGCTATCCACTGTCCTACATACTCTTAATATCTGACACTCCTTTGATGTTGATGGGCTCCTTGACTGTGGGGCAACAGGCTGCTACATTGATGAAGGATTTGTGAAGGCCAAGCAACTCAGCTGTCAGAAGCCTCCTTGTCCTATTCCAGTCTATAATGCACATGGTTCCTTCAATGACAGAGGACCAATCAAATTAGTAATCAACCTTTGCCTACAAATCCATGATCACTCTGACACTGTTCACTTTGCTGTCACAAATATGGGCAAAACTCCCATCATTATTGGGTATGATTGGCTTAGAAAACATAATCCTCGGGTTGATTGGTAAACTGCCAAGATAGTATTCAGCTAATGTCCATGCTCATGTACTGATGGGAAACTTACTGAAGCCCCCCACCCATATCAATGTCCAACCATTGAGGAAGGAGACAGACTATGGGTTATAAAAATCTATGAAGAAGCCTTCAGCCTTCAGGAACAAGAAATAAGAAATGGATGTATCCAAGCAATGAAATCCCATCATATACAGGAAGCTGAAGCAGCTCTTGCTGCAGGAAGTAAAAAATCCCTGTTGGAAGTCATCCTAGAGGAATATTTTGATGACTTTGCTCCTGTTTTTGAAAAATTCTCATTTGACAAGCTATCTGAGTGCCAGAAATGGGATCATGCAATTGAACTCAAACCAGGAAGTGACCTAGCCATACACAGTAAAATTTACCTCCTCACATCATTGTTATGCTGCAAGTGAGAGACTTGCTAACAATTTGTTGTAGTTCTTCCTGACTACCCCAGCTATGGCTGGATGATGTACAAGGTGAGAGAGCACCCTTTGAGTATGAACAGACAAGGTGAGAGAGCACCCTTCGAGTCTGACACTATGTGGGGCTGGACAATACCCACAGTAGGAACAAGGATACGTGGGGCTTGACAATACCCACAGTATAACAGTGTCACAGCAAGGCAACACAACAAGGACACAGCTGCTCAAGATGGCAAGCACCACAAGGTCGAGATAGCTAACTTAGGGTGACAAGGCCTAAGAAAGATACTTGCTCTGATTGCAGGAGAATACAGAAAGAACAAGATGCGGAATACAATGCACTGTAGTGACTTATATACAGAGAGAAAGCACTTGAGGGCCAGCATAGAATGTGAAAGAACAAGATAGAAAATGCTGCGGATGACGTTGTATGGAATGTGATAGAATGGTAAGGAACTTGTCATAAGATGGCATGATCTTATGCAAGACTGTGCCCAGGCAGACTCAGTAAGAGGGATAGTGTCCATATTCAAGAAGATAAAGAGAAAGTAGTAACTGAAGTGTAAGAAGAAGAATAGACATACATGTGACTCCACATAATGTGTGCAAGAGCCAACTGTTTGTAAGATGAGAAAAGAAGTAGTAATGAAGTAAGAGGGTGAACAAGAGAAGATAAAGGGAAAATTGTAACATTACCCCCTTGTTTAGATGGAACATGCTACATTCCAGTCAATCCGTCGGCTGTGGGGGTGTTGTGACCAACTCCGTTTGTTCTTTGAATGGGCAGTCTGCTACTATATGACCTTCTTCACCACAGTGTCCACAGAAGTGGGAATTGCATTGGTGTGCCCAGTGGCTGGGGTTCCATCTAAGACAGAATGAACATTGATATTTTGGGCAAGCACTATGTGTGTGCCCCGGTTCATTACAAAGTGAGCAAGAAAGGAATTGAGGGTTTGTGGGGTCATCTTCAGACTCGTTCAAGGAGGGAGGTTCCTTTGAAGGACCTGTTGCCTCAGTGGTTTTATGTGATTGTGGCTGTGGACAACGAAGAGGGTTGAATTGTTGTTGAGACCTATAGTCCTCTTTGCATTCAGGATGAAACAGGGCCAGGGTGTCAGAGATGTGGTTGATCAGGGGTGTGGGGAATGGGGGAGAAGGGATGAAGGGGATTTCTTTGAAGTATTCTCTATAGATGTCTTCTGGAAGGCGAGGCAGGATGTTGACCAGGAGGTCGTGGAACATGACAGGAGAAAGACTGTCAATGACATCGGCCAATCCAGCATTGTGGATAGTGTTAAATAGCAACTGGTTTGTTTCAATTAATGCTTGGTTGGTTAACCCAATGCAGGCAGCAGATGAAAACGAGGGGGCAATGTTTGCAAATGAAGTTCTGCACAGTGCTAATCTGTGGTAAGTTCTGACCAACCCTGAGAGGGTGGCTGAATGAAGAAAGTCAATGTTATGTTCAATAAGGAAAGTAAGGCCGGGGTCATTGAGGCATGCTATGTAAAAGTGCCTTTCAAAGGGGAGGGGAAGGCAATTGATTCTTAGCAGGATGAATTCAGGGAGAATGATAGGGGATCTTTCATGTGGGGTTATTTGAGTGAATGTGGACAGCATCTGTTCTTCAACTGGGGGTGATACATTGTTATTGCAGATGCGCATTGTGAGTTTGTGGGTAGATGAGTGCGAGGACATGGGGGAAGAACTGTGGGACATGTTTTGTTTGAGTAGGTATGCATCAGCGATTTTCTGCCAGAAGTCATGTGGGACAGGTTGGTCATTGAACTGAGGGACAAAGAAGGGCATGATGATTTTCACAGCTGGTGTTTTTTCTTATATGCTTTCAGGATGATTGAAGCTCCACTGAAATTGTCTTTGAGTTCCCATGTATCTTTGGCAGAAGAGTACCCTTTCCACCTGACCAGATAGTGGTGTCTTCCTTTTGTGCCCCGGTGACTCATGATGGCTTTGATTTTGTATTGCTCTTTCCTGTCTACTTTCTCTGGGGGTGATTTGATGAACAGCATTCCATATTCTTTCATACAGCAGAATGGTGATAGAAGAGAAGCGTGGAATATGGGGTGTATCTTCCATGTTGCAGGGATTTTTAGACGATATGCCCACAGGGTTATTACTTGTTCTATGATAAAGGGGCCATATCTTCTTTGTGACAATTTCAAGGTTCTTCCAGGGAAGTGTAAGTTCTGTGCTTCCAGCCAGACTTTATCGCCAACTTTCCATGTCAGGATTCAGGATTTGATTTGATTCTTCATCATCAAGGCAGCTTTCTCATGTGCCATGAGGGCTTTCATTCTGGCTTCTTCCAGAATTTCCAATCAATTTTGAAGCTCAGGGAGGAATGTTTTGCCTAAAGGAGGGTGTGTGCATGGTTCATACCCTAGGATCGTGAAGAAGGGGGTTTGTTTCATAGAGGAATGTATGGAGGAGTTATGACAGAACTTCGTGTATGACAGCATCTTGGCCCATTTGGTCACTTGTGTGGCACAGAACATTTGGAGGTATGTTTCTAATTCTTGGTTCATTTGTTCAGTTTGTCCATCTGTCTGAGGATGGTATGCTGTGGATAGGGATAGAGTGTAGTCGAGGAGCCTTGCAAGTTCTCTTGTGAAGGCAGATGTGAATTGGGGGCCTCGGTCCAATATTACTTTGTCATGGAGTCCAAATCTAGTGAACACATTTTTGAAAAATAACTCAGCAATTCCTGCAGTGTCAACTGTTTTGGAACAGGGGCAGAGAATTACCCCCTTTGAAAGGCCATGGTTGACCATGACCATTACCAAATCTAGACCGTCCATTTCAGGGAGATCTGTGATAAGATTGATGGAGACCTGTTGGAAAGGTCGTGTTGCTGAAGATGGAATGGGGGCATAGGGAGGGGTGGTCAGGTGGGTGTTAACCTTATTTGCCTGGCATTGGGGGCAACCTGCAATGAATTTTCATACAAATGTGGTCAATCCGGGCCACCAGTAGTCACACATGACTCTGGTTTGGGTGCGGAGTACACCACCATGACCTGCGGTGGAGGTACAGTGACAATGTTTGAGGACATTGTGGTGGAACGCGTCTGGGATATAAAGGCAATTTTGGAAATAGAGCTGGCCTTCCTTGAAGTGCCAGTCTGACAGTGGGAAGTGGGGAATGGGGGATGTCTTATCTTGGAGCACTTGTAGCGCTGTGAGGATGAAAGGGTTGAATGTGGATGACTTGGCAATCTTGTCAGCAATGGCCATATCAAGTGTTCTGATGAAGAGTGTGTCAGGTAGGAGTGTGACATCAGTATTATCATCATTGTATGTGGTTGGATATGAGTACCAGGATAGGGTGTCTGCTGGGGCGACTTGGATAGCTGGTACACTGACAAACTGCAAGTCAAAATCTTGTAAGAAAAGCATCCATCGCACTTGTCTTTGCGAAAGCTTATGAGGTGATCAGAAATATGTGAGGTTTTTATGGTCTGTGAAGACCGTGACGGGGTGACCTGCTCCTCACAGGTAGTGTTTCCAGGTGTCCACATGTGTAGGACTGCTAGTAGTTCATGATTGTAGATGTCATAGTTTCTTTCAGCATCTATGAACGTTTGAGAGTGATAGGCACATGGGTGGTATTTGCCATTGCCATCTTTTTGTAGAAGGACACCTCCAGATGCAACCAGGGAGGTGTCAGTCATGATTGCAAAAGGTTTGGTGGAGTCCAGCATTCGCAGTACCAGTTGGCTTATGAAAATCTTCTTTAAGGCATCAAACACCTGTTGCTGCAGGTCCTCCCATCTCCAAGAGAGGTCTTTCTTCATCAGGTCATTGAGGGGGCATGCAAGATCTGCATAGTTGGGGATGAATTTCTGATAGAAGTTGCAAAATCCTAACAACGACCATACATCTTTGACCATGGTGGGCAGCTTCCAATCCTCAATTGCTTTGACCTTGTGAGGATCAAGGCAGACGTGTCCTTCCTTTATAACCATGCCAAGGTATTCCATTTCGGGTGCATTGAAGGTGCATTTTGATAATTTGAGGTACAACTTTTCCTGATGGAACCTGTCAAGAACTCTACACATGTGTCTGATGGGTGGGGAGATCCAGGAAGGTGAAACTGAGATCATCCATGTAAATTCCAAGCCATCCTTCTGCTATCATGTCCTGAAACAAGTGATTCATCATGTTTTGGAAGTGGGGCAGGGCATTGGAGAAACTGAAGAACATGACCTGGGGTTTAAATAAACCTTCTGACGTAATGAACACTGCTTTCCATCAACTATCTTTCTCGATGAGGACATTGTTGTATCCCCAGCAAATGTCGAATTTGGTGAAGAATTTGGCATTTTTGAACTTGTCAAAGAGTTCAGAGATGATGGGGAGTGGGTATGCATTTTTGACCATGTGGGAGTTGAGATACCTGTAGTCCTGGCATGGGCAAAGTTTGCCATCCTTCTTTCCTACAAAAAAGAATGGGGATGCTTGTGGGGATGAGGATGGGATGATTTTGCCATTTTCTGTATTTTCCTTGATGAAGTCCTTGCATGCCTTTTGTTCTTCGACATTTAAGGGGTAGACCTTTGTGACTTTCAGGACGAACTCATCATCAGTGATGATAGGGAAATTGAACCTTCCACAGTTCAGGGGAAGTTCTCCATTGGGGGGTTCATTGAATATGTCTTTGAAATCTTTATATGCTTCGGGGAGGATTACTTCTGTTTTCTGTGCGTTCTGTGCAATTTCCGTTGACAGGGTGACCTTGTTGATGAATGTGGTAAGCTGATGGCATTCCTCAACCACGGATTTGCTTTCTTCTGGGAGTTTTTCTTTGATCAGGAGGTTTCCTATCCTCCAGTTTATCATTGGATTGTGCTTTGTGAGCCATGGGTGTCCCAGGATGATGTCTTCTTTTCCAAGATCTGTAACATAGAAGTCTTGGACATGGGTGTATGGGGTGGGTCCACAAATAGTTAGCGTCATTTGGGACATAAACTTGATAGTGCCAGCGCTGTTTTCTGAGCCATTGGCATTCTGGACAAGGATGGCATTCCTCATCTTTCTGAATCCTAACTTCTTTCGTCGGAGGAAGTCCCATGAGATGAAACATCTGGTTGCTCCACTATCCAGGAGCACCTTGGTGTTGACTTCATTTCCATTCCCATGTAACATGATCAAAAGACGCATGGCTTTGTTCTTGGTACTTGTTACATACATGGGAGATAGTTTTACAGTGGGGAGTCATTGCGTCGACTTGGAATGCTCCTGTTTCAAAAATCCTGAGCTACAGGATCTTCTTCAGCTTGCCCTTCAGGGGCTTCCTGTTCTGGCATCCTATCTTTGAAACAGGTGTGCAGAACTTTCAAAATTTCTTCATTTGAGCTTCCTTTAAGACAGAGG
>JBBPKF010000002.1:0-11290 GCA_038089175.1 Binderoboletus segoi | reverse complement strand
AAAAATCCTGAGCTACAGGATCTTCTTCAGCTTGCCCTTCAGGGGCTTCCTGTTCTGGCATCCTATCTTTGAAACAGGTGTGCAGAACTTTCAAAATTTCTTCATTTGAGCTTCCTTTAAGACAGAGGATTTTGACATATTTGTCAATGGGTGAGGTGGGGATTACTTGTTGTGGACGAGGTTGATATGGGGAAGGTTTAGCAATCATTGCCACAGTGGTTGTTACAATTTTCCCTCATTCTTCTTCTCTTCACCACGGTCAGCTGCTACTTCTTTGCCTTAACCACAGACACTCTACTACGTCCTCTCTTACATGGGATCACGTGTACATTCATACTCTTCCTTACTCTACGCTTACTCCTTTTGCTTTACATTTACCAATATGGATACTTCCTGCAATGACTTGGGTTTAGCTGCCTTCCGGATACCGGTTTCTACTACCTTCCTTCACATTCCTGATCTTGGTCATCTGCAGCACTTTAGTCATCTCTTTTATCTCATCTTCCAACTTCTCCAATGTTCTATCTCATTCCATATGCCTACCCTTATCTCATTCTCCTCTGTACTTAAGTTGCTACTGTGCACAGTGTTCTGCATTCTGTTCTTTTGTACTCCTCCTGCAAACAGAGCAGTCTCTTTCTTAGGCTTCATCACCCTAAGTTAGTTATCTCGACCTTGTGGTGCTAGCTGTCTCCAGCAGCTGTGTCCTCGAGTGTTGCCATGCCATGACACCAATCTTGTACTCAACTGAATGGTATCAAGCCTGTCAAGGTTGTCAAACCCACAGAGGCATAATTCCCATGTCGTGTTCATTCACTCTGGTATAGGGTGCTCTCACACCTTGAGCATCGTCCAGTCATTAGCTGAAGAACCTATGCAAGGTTGAGGTTGTTACGCAAGTCTTTGCTTGCAGCATAACAAAAGAACAGAATCTTTTGCTCACAGGTGTCGTCCTGCTGAGCATATCTTGTCACTATAGCTGATAAACCATCTTGTCACATCCCTGCTCCAGGATCATCTTGTGACCCCTGGGCCTTCTCTCTCCCCACCCCCACACCAAAGAAGTCCAGCACATATGCAGGACAGTTAGTATCAGCATCTACAGGAACTCTGGTCCCAACTGCATCATCATACATCCTGGAAAGTTCGTGGATGAAATCCCATGAAAAGACAAAGAGAATACTAGGACTAGGAAGGTCCTTTTCTGCCTGCTCACCATCTCCTGAACCCGAAGAATCATCTTCCTCTCTGTCACCTCCTCCCAACCCACCTTCTCCACCACCACCACCCTCTCCAATCTTCATCACACTCCCACCCCCACCTATGGCAGAACTGAAAGCCGCTCTTCCAGATTGCTTCACCAGCAAGTCTGAGGATGCACAGTGATGGATGAAGGCCATGAAGGCCTATTTTATGGTAAACGCCACTCTGTATGCAGCTAATGCAACAAAACTATGCACAACGTTGAACAGGATGCTGGAAGGACGCAGTGCCGCCTTCATGGATCACTGGTACGATAAGATCAATGACACAACTATCGCCGCTGCAGACAAAATGTTTGCAAAGATGGTCAAAGACTTTGATGCCACCTTCTTTCTGGTGGATCAAGTTTCAAATGCACAATTCAAGCTGGAACGCCTTCAGCAAAGAAGAAAGAAGAACGACGAGAACCGTTGGGAAGATGGTTTCCTAGAATATGTAACTGAGGCAAGAACCCTCATCAATAAAGCAAAAATCATGGACAAACAAGAAAAGTGTTACAAATTCTTGGCAGGTCTGGATAAAGAGATCCGAGACCCGATCATCATAAATGGCACACCCACCACCCTCGAACTGTTGGTCAAAAAGGCCGCAGAAATGCACTCAAATATCATGTGTGCAAGAAACATTGGACGAAACAACTTCTATTCGTCCTCCTCCTCCTTCTACCAATCTCACGGAAGAGACCCAAATATGATGGACATAGATTTCATCAAACTCTGCCCAGATGAAAGGGCAAGACTTATCAGAGAAAGAAAATGCTTCATATGTGAAAAGCCGGGCTGTGTAGCAGCTAATCATAGCAAAGGAAAAACCACTTACTGAAAGCTGGTCATGGTCAAAGCCATTGAAACCGCTGAGTCATCTAAATCCCCTCCATACAGACCAACACCACAGTGCGTCATCCCCATCTCCCCCATTGATGAATATGTCAAACAACTCCGGACCAAAGAAAGTTCGGAAGAAGAAATCCTAAAGGTATTACATACCTGCTTCAAAGATAGAATGCTGGAACAAGAAGCCCCGGAGGGGCAAGCTGCTGAAGAAGAGCCGGTAGCACAGGATTTTTAAAAAGGGAGCATAAGCAGTTGACACAATGTCTCCCTACAGTTACTCTTTCCCCCATGTATACTATGGACAACAAGAACAAAGTATCACACCTCTTGATCTCCCTACATGGTAACAGAAAGAAAGTTGACATGAAAGCACTGCTTGACAGTGGTGCAACTGGGTCCTTTGTTTCTTGGGACTTCCTCTGGAGAAAGAAACTTGGTTTCAGAAGGATGAGAAATGCGATCCTAGTTATGAACACAGACAGTTCCGAAAACACAGCTGGAACAATCAAATTTATGTCCAGAATGACGCTCACCATTCATGGGCCAACCCCGTACACCCACGTCCAAGACTTCTATGTCACAGATCTTGGAAAAGAAGACATCATCCTTGGCCACCCGTGGCTTAAGAAACATAACCTGGTCATCAACTGGAGAACTGAAAACCTCCTTATCAAAGACAAAATCAAAGAACCAAAAGTTGAGGAATGCCATCAACTTACCACTTTTATAAACAAGGTCACCCTGTCAACAGAAATTGTGCAACATGCCCAGAAAACCAAAGTAGTCCTTCCAAAAGCATACAAAGACGTCAATGATGTTTTCGAGGAACCACCAAAAGGAGAACTACCCCTGAACCACGGAAGATTCAACTTCCCCAGTGTAATGGACAATGAGTTCGTTCCGAAAGTCACTAAAGTATACCCTCTCAACCCGGCTGAACACCAAGCATGTAAAGATTTTATCAAGGAAAACACGGAAAATGGCAAAATCATTCCCTTGACATCACCTCAAGCATCCCCCTTCTTTTTTGTAGGAAAGAAGGATGGAAAACTTCATCCATGCCAGGACTACCAGTATCTAAACTCACACACGATCAAAAATGCATACCCCCTCCTGATTATCTCAGAACTTTTTGACAAGTTCAAAAATGCCAAATTCTTCACCAAGTTTGACATCCAATGGGGATATAACAATGTCCTCATTGAAGAAGAAAGTCGATGGAAAGTGGCATTCATCACGTCAGAAGGTTTATTCGAACCACAGGTCATGTTCTTCGGTTTTTCCAACATCCCTCCTCATTTCCAAAATATAATGAATCATATCTTCTGAGATATGATAGTGGAAGGATGGCTTGGAATTTACATGGACGACCTCAGTTTTGCTTCCCCTGATCTTGCCACCCACCAAATGCATACACATCGAGTTCTTGACAGGTTCCATCAAGAAAAACTTTACCTCAAATTGTCAAAATGCACATCCAATGCCCCAGAAATGGAATACCTTGGCATGGTTATCAAAGAAGGACAAGTCTGCCTTGACCCACACAAAGTCAAAGCAATCGAGGAATGGAAACTGCCCACCATGGTCAAAGGTGTACAGTCATTTTTAGGTTTTTGCAACTTCTATCAGAAGTTTGTGCCCAATTATGCAGATTTAGCTCATTCCCTCAACAATTTGACAAAGAAAGAACTCCCATGGAAATGGGAGGAACCCCAACAAAGAGCATTTGACACCCTGAAGTGAATATTCATCAATCAACCAGTCTTGCGAATGCCGGACTCCACCAAACCCTTCGCAATCATGACCAACGCCTCCTTGGTTGCATCAGGAGGCATGCTCCTACAGAAAGATGGCAACGGCGACTACCACCTGTGTGCCTATCACTCGCAAACATTCATCGACACAGAAAGAAACTATGATATCTATGATCAAGAACTACTCGTGGTACTACACACACTCGACACATGGAAACATTACCTGCGAGGAGCAGGTCATCCCATCACAGTCTTCACAGACCATAAAAATCTCACTTACTTCCACACCCCCCATAAACTATCCAGACGGCAGGCAAGATGGATGTTATTTTTGCAGGACTTCAACCTGCAATTCATCAGTGTACCAGCTGCTCAGGTTGTGCCAGCCAACACGTTATCATGCTACCCCTACCCATCCACATATGACAACAACAACGAAGACGTAACCCTCTTACCTGACACACTCTTTGTCAACACCCTTGATCTCTCTATTGCTGATAAGATCTACAAATCATCCCCCACAGACCCGTTCATCATGTCGGTGCTAGCCGCCATTGACGAGAAGAACTCCCCCATCCCCAGATTTCCCTTATCCGACTGGCACTTCGAGAATGGCCAGCTGTACTTTCAAAACCGACTGTACATCCCAGCAGAATTCAGGAACAATGTTGTCAAACACTGTCACTGCACCTCTACTGCAGGACATGGAGGCATTTTGCATACACAAACCAGAGTCATGCGTGACTACTGGTGGCCTGGACTAGCAACTTTTGTCCAAAAATTCATCAATGGATGCCCACAATGTCAGGTGAACAAGGTCAACACCCACCCGACCACCCCTCCTTACTCCCCGATCCCGTCCACAGCCATGCGCCCGTTCCAACAAGTATTCGTCGATCTTATCACGGATCTCCCCACAGTGGACGGCCTAGACTCTGTTATGGTCATGGTTGACTATGGCCTTTCAAAGGGGGCAATTCTCTGCCCTTGTGCTAAAACAATTGATGCAGTGGGCATTGCTGACCTATTTTTCAAACACGTATTCACATGATTCAGCCTTCATGACAAAATCATCTCAGACAGAGGTTGTTACGCTGCAAGCAAAGACTTGCGTGACTTCAACCCTTCTTGGGTTCCTCAGCTGACGGCTGGATGACGCTCAAGGTGAAAGAGCACCCTATACCAGAGCGAACGAGCGCAACATGGGAATTACGCATCCACGGGCTTGATGACCTTGATGGACTTGATACCATACGGTCGACAATGAAGTTGGTGTCACGGCAAGGCAACACTCGAGGACACAGTGGCTAGAGATGGCTAGCTCCACAAGGTCGAGATAACTAACTTAGGGTGACAAGGCCTAAGAAAGAGACTGCTCTGATTGCAGGGGAATACAGAAAGAACAGAATGCCTAACACTATGCACTGTAGCAACTTAAGTACAGAGTAGAGAGGAATGAGGGCCAGCATATGGAACGTTATAGAACAGTGAAGAAATCAGGGAATGAGGTAAACGAGATGACAAACGATGCTGCGGATGACCGAGATATGGAATGTGAAGGAAGGTAATAGAAACTGGTATCCGGAAAGCAGCTAAGCCCGAGTCATGTGGGGAAGTGTCTGTATTCGAGGATGAAGCAGAGAAGGAGTAAGCGTAGGGTTAGAAACAGTATGAACGTACAAGTAGCTCCATGTAGGAGTTGTCTGAGTATAGAGTCTGTAGTAAGAAGGAAGAAGCGAATGGTAGCGGTACAAAGGAGAAGAAGGAGGGAAAATTGTAACATTACCCCCGTCTTAAGCTGGAACATGCCATGTTCCAGTCAATCCTCAGTCTCCTGGGGTTCCGTGACTAAGGAGGTTCGCTCTCGAAATGGACAGTCATCCGCGATATGTCCTTCTTCACCACAGTGACCACAAAAGCGTGCGGGGCATGTATGGGTCCAGTGTCCAGGGTTTATCTGTTTGCAGAATGGGCATATGTAGGAGGGACAGGCAGCTCAAAGATGTCCCTGTTTGTTGCACAAAGTACATAACGAGTCGGGCGTGGTGGTCAGATAGGATAAGTCGTCGTCAGAGGATGATTCGTAGTCAATGTTCGTCGCCCCAACATAGTCCTTAAGTCTGTCTTCAGGGATTTCCCTTTTCTTTCCGGTCCACGTTCGACGTATAGGGTGGAACCGTTGTTTAGCTGAATGACGAAGGGTTGGTTCAGGATGAAAGGATGGAGGTGGAGATGAAAGATGAGAGGCTAGCGGAATAGGGTTAGGGACTGGGACAGCTTCTGGTTCATACATTTCATCGGCGAAATAATCCTTGAATTCTTCTTCTGACAGTTGGGGGAGTACATCTTTAAGGAGGTCTTTGAACATTATCAGGGCTAGCCTGTCTATTATGTCCGGCATGCCTGCATTGATAAGGGTGGACAGGAGGGATTGAAGTGCTTCGGTGAGAGCTTGATTGGTCAATCCGATACGCATGGCGTTGGCAAAGGACGGTTGGATATTCGAGAAAGAGGTGCAGCAAAGAGCGAGTCGGTGGTATGTTCTGATGAGACCAGGGAGTGTGAGGGAGCGGAGGTAATGGAGGTCATGTTCAACTAAGAATGAAAGGCCGGGGTCTTCCAGTGTAGCTACAATAATGTGTCTTTGAAAAACGACGGGGAGTCTGTGGGTACGGAGAGGGATGAAGTCAGGCAGAATAATGTTGGATCGGGGAAGAGCAGGGACTTTTGCAAATTTGGATGGTTCTTCTGGGGTGGGGGAGACGGGGTTATTTTGGATTCGTTCTGTGAGTTCATGAGTGGAAGAGTGGGAGGACGTGGGTGATGAGGTGCGTGACATGTTTTGTTCTTTCAGGTATTCTTCTGCGACTTGGGACCAGAATTCTTTTGGGATTCGATTACAGGATGGGTTGAAGTTCCAGAGGGGCATGTGGTTAGCGAAGTTGGTGTTTCTTCTTATATGCCTTTAGCAGAGTTGAAGCTCCGCTAAAATTGCCTTCTGGTTCCCATGTGTCTTCAGCGGACGAATAGCCTTTCCAGCGCACTAGATAGTGGCGTTGCCTCATGGATCCGTGATGACTCATGATGGCTTCGATTTCATATTGTTCTTCCCCGTTTATTTCTTCCGGGGGTGGTTCAATGAACGGTGTTCCGTATTCTTCCGTGCTGCGGAACAGGGATAGGAGGGAGGCATGGAAGACCGGGTGTATTTTCCATGTTGGGGGAAGCTTGAGGCGGTACGCCCATGGCGTTATTACCCTTTCTATGGTAAATGGTCCAAACCTTCTTTGCGTGAGTTTTGGGGTTCGACCAGGGAATTTCAGGTTGCGGGCTTCCAACCATACTTTGTCCCCTTGTTTCCAAGTTAGGGTTTTCGATTTGATGTGATTTTTCATAATGAGGGCAGCTTTTTCGTGTGCTGCCAGTGCTTCGTTTCTGGCTTTTTCCAGGGTTTCCATGTGGTGTTTCAGTTCCAGAAGGAAAGTTTTGCTGAGTGGCGGGTGAGAACGAGGTTCGTATCCTAGGATAACGAAGAACGGAGTTTGCTTTGTGGAGGAGTGGATGGAGGAGTTATGACAGTACTCCGTGTACGGCAGCATTTTGACCCAATTGACGGGTTGGGTGGAACAGAACATCTGTAGGTAGGTTTCTAGTTCCTGATTCATTCGTTTTGTTTGACCGTCGGTCTGGGGATGGTATGCTGTAGATAGGGTGAGGGAGTAGTCTAGGAGCCTTGCGAGTTCCCTGGCGAAGGCTGATGCAAATTGCGGACCTCTGTCCGAGATGATTTTGTCGTGTAGGCCAAATCTGGTGAACACGTGTTTGAAGAAAAGTTTGGCAACTCCCGCGGCATCAATGGTTTTTGAGCAAGGACAGAGAATTACCCCCTTTGAAAGGCCATGGTCAACCACAACCATGATGAAATCAAACCCGTCCACCTCGGGGAGGTCCGTGATGAGATCCACGGACACCTGTTGAAATGGGCGGGTGGCGCTGGAGGGGATAGGGGAATAGGGGGGGTTCGTTGGGTGCATGTTTACTTTATTGGCTTGACACTGAGGGCATCCGTTAATGAATTTTCGGACAAACATGGCTAATCCGGGCCACCAGTAGTCATGCATGACTCTGGTTTGTGTTCGTTGTATTCCGCCATGACCCGCGGTGGAGGAGCAGTGACAGTGTTTTACGACGTTATTTCGGAATTCTGCAGGGATGTATAACCATTTTTGGAAATAAAGTTGTCCATTTTCGAAGTGCCAGTCAGACACAGGAAATCTGGGAATGGGGGAGTTCTTTTCTTTGAGGGCGGCTAGTGTGGATAGGGTGAAAGAGTCAGATGAATGAGTGATCTTTTCGGCGATAGCCAGATCCAGGGTGTTGATGAAGAGGTTATCTGGTAGGAGGGTGACGTTTTCATTGTCCATTTTGTATGTGGCCAGATAAGGATACTGGGATAGGGTGTCAGCCGGGGCTACTTGTGCTGCTGGTACACTGATGAACTGTAAATCAAAGTCCTGAAGGAACAGCATCCATCGTGCTTGTTGTCGTGAAAGCTTGTGGGGTGTGCGGAAGTATGTGAGATTTTTGTGATCGGTGAAAACGGTTACCGGGTGTCCGGTTCCTCTTAGATAGTGTTTCCACGTGTCCAGTGCGTGGAGGACCGCGAGTAATTCCCGATCATAGATGTCATAGTTTCTTTCAGCGTCGATGAATGTTTGTGAATGATAAGCGCAGGGATGATATTCTCCATTTCCGTCTTTCTGCAATAGGACACCCCCGGATGCTACCAGGGAAGTGTCCGTCATGATAGCAAAAGATTTGGTGGAGTCTGGCATGCGCAGTACTGGTTGGTTGATGAAAATCTTTTTCAAGGCATTGAAGGCTTTCTGTTGTGGCTCCTCCCATTTCCAAGGGAGTTCCTTTTTTGTTAGATCGTTCAGGGGGCGTGTGAGATCCGCATAGTTGGGTACGAATTTCTGGTAAAAGTTGCAAAATCCCAAAAATGACCATACACCTTTGACCGTGGTGGGCGGCTTCCATTCTTTGATGGCCTTGACTTTGTGGGGGTCGAGGCAGACTTGTCCTTCTTTGATTACCATGCCGAGATACTCCATTTCCGGTGCGTCGAATGTACATTTCGACAATTTCAAGTATAACTTTTCTTGGCGAAATCTGTCAAGAACACGTTGTGTACGCGTTTGATGAGTGGTAAGGTCCGAGGATGCGAAACCGAGATCGTCCATGTAGATTCCAAGCCATCCTTCCGCAATCATATCTCTGAAGATGTGATTCATCATGTTTTGGAAGTGGGGCGGGGCATTGGAAAAACTGAAAAACATGACCTGTGGTTCAAATAACCCTTCTGACGTGATGAACGCTGCTTTCCATCAACTGTCTTTCTCTATGAGGACATTGTTGTATCCCCAACGGATGTCGAATTTCATGAAGAATTTAGCGTTCTTGAACTTGTTGAAGAGTTCGGATATGATTGGGAGGGGGTACGCGTTTTTGATCGTATGGGAGTTTAAATACCGGTAGTCTTGGCATGGGCGGAGTTTTCCATCCTTTTTTCCTACAAAGAAGAAAGGAGAGGCCTGTGGGGATGTGGATGGTACAATTTTGCCGTTTTCTGTGTTTTCCTTAATGAAGTCTTTGCATGCTTGTTGTTCCGTGGGGTTGAGAGGATAAACTTTGGCGACTTTCGGGACAAATTCGTCATCCGTGACGATAGGGAAATCAAATCTTCCTCGGTTAGGGGATAGTTCGCCTTTGGGGGGTTCATCAAAGACATCCTTGAAGTCTTTGTATGCTTCTGAAAGGACTACTTCAGTCTTCTGAGCGTTCTGGGCAATTTCCATGGACAAGGTGACCTTGTTAATGAAAGTGGTGAGTTGATGACATTCCTCAACCACGGGTTCTTCGGTTTTCTCTTTGATAAGAAGGTTCCCAGTTCTCCAGTTGATGACCAGGTTGTGTGCTTTCAGCCATGGGTGTCTGAGGATGATATCTTCTTTTCCAAGATCGGTGATGTAGAAATCTTGGACGTGTGTGTAGGGGGTGGGTCCACAAATGGTGAGCGTCATTCTGGACATAAATTTGATGGTTCCTGCAGTGTTTTCTGATCCATCGGTGTTCATAACTAGGATGGCATTTCTCATCCTTCTGAAACCAAGTTTCTTTCTCCGGAGGAAGTCCCAAGAAACGAAGGACCCTGTTGCACCACTGTCGAGTAATGCTTTTGTGTCGACTTTCTTTCCATTCCCATGTAACGAGATCAAAAGACGAGATGCTTTGTTCTTGTTGTCGGTAGTATACATGGGAGAAAGGGTAACTGTAGGGAGACATTGCGTCGACTGCTTATGCTCCCTTTTCAAAAATCCTGGTTAACAGGTTCTTCTTCGACTTGCCCCTCTGGGGCTTCTTGCTCTGGCATTCTTTCTTTGAAGCATGTGTGTAATACTTTGAGGATTTCTTCTTCGGAGCTTCCTTTTGTCCGAAGTTGTTTTACGTATTCATCGATGGGGGATGCAGGGATAATGCATTGGGGTGTGGGTCAGTATGGCGGGGGTTTAGATGATTCTGCCAGGGTTTCGACTTGTCTAACAGTGACTGGCTTTCGGTATGTCGTAGTCTTTCCTTTGCTGTGGTTCACAGCCCAACAGCCGGGTTTCTTGCAAATGAAACATTTTTTTCTCGGACGAGTTTTGCTCTTTCGTCGGGACGAAGTTTGATAAAGTCAATGTCCATTGCGTTCGGGTCTCTGTTACGGGGTTGGTAGGAAGAGGAGGACGAGTAGTAATTGTTTCATCCAATGTTTCTTGCACGTGTGATGTTTGTGTGCATTTCTGCGGCCTTTTTGACCAGCAGTTCAAGGGTGGCAGGCGCGCCATTGACGATGATAGGGTCTCGGATCTCTTTATCCAGACCTGCTAGGAATTTGTAGCACCGTTCTTGTTCGTTGGTTATTTTCGCCTTATCAATGAGGGTCCTCGCTTCTGTAACATATTCTAGGAAACCGTCTTCCCAACGGTTGTCTTCACCTTTCTTTCGGTGTTGTTGGAGTCTTTCCAATTTGAAACGTGCATTTGATACTTGATTGACGGGGAAAAAGGTTGCGTCGAAATCTTCCACCATCTTGGTGAATGTCTTATCTGCCGCTGCTACTGCGGGGTCGTTGATTTTGTCATACCAGTGGTCTGCGAAAGCGGCTCCTCGCCCTTCCGGCATTCTGTTCAGCGTGGTACACAGCTTTGTTGCATCGGCCGTGTACAGAGCAGCGTTAACAGTAAAATAGGCCTTCATGGCCTTCATCCATCTTTGGGCATCTTCTGACTTGCCTGAGAAGCAATCGGGAAGTGCAGCTTTCAGTTCTGCCATAGGTGGGGGTGGAGGGGTAACGAAGATAGGGGAAGGTGGTGGTGGTGGAGAAGGAGGGTTGGG
>JBBPKF010000001.1:18989-36128 GCA_038089175.1 Binderoboletus segoi | reverse complement strand
ATCTAAGGTTGTCAATGTAGATCCCTAACCATCCTTTGACTATCATGTCTCAAAAGATGTAATTCATCATGGCTTGGAAATGTGGTGGAGCATTAGAGAATCTGAAGAACATGACCTGTGGTTCAAATAGGCTTTCTATTGTGATGAATGCAGCTTTTCAATAACTGTCATCATTGATGAGGATATTGTTATAACCCCATTGAATATTGAACTTGGTAAACCATTTGGCATTTTTGAACCTGTCAAAAAGATCAGAGATGATAGGGAGGAGATAGGCATTTTTGACCATATGTGAGTTTAGGTACCAGTAAGTAACTTTCCATCTTTCTTAGCTACAAAGAAGAACAAAAATGCTTGAGAAGATATAGACAGAATGATTTTACTGTTTTCCAGATTTTCTTTTGCAAAGTCTTTGCATGCTTTTTGCTCTTCCAGATTCAGCAAATATATTTTAGCAATCTTGGGGGTGAAGTTGTCATTAGTTTTGATATTGAACCTCCCTTTGTGAGAAGGGAGTTTCCCTTTGGGTGGTTCAGCAAAGATGTCACTGAACTCTTGGTATTTGTCTGATAATACCACTTCAGCTTTTATGGCATTCTAAGCAATTTCAGTGGATAGTGTGACTTTGTTCAGAAATGTTGTTAACTAATGACATTCCTCCATTTCTGGTTGTTCCTTTTCATTCATCAACAGATTTCCAGTTCACCAATTGATAATGGGGTTATGCTTCTTCAGCCAGGGATATCCTAGAATAATGTTCTCTTTTCCTAAATCCATGACATAGAAGTTTTGGATGTGGGTGTAAGGTTGCATTCCTCAAATCATGAGGCTAAGCCTGTTACAATTTTACCTTTCACATGTTGTCACTCCTAGATTCCTTTTGTTCATTGATGTCCTCCATTGTGTTCTTTTTGTCTTATGGCTAACCTTTCTGATATATGGACTATGATTACTCTTCTAGGGGTCGTCTCATTATTGATATCTCATGTTCCCTTTACTTCCATCCGATATCTCAGTCTATATGTCATCTTTTTTTAGTCAACACAGCATTGGTTTATACTTCCTTTGTTCTTCAATGTTCCACTACATTCCTCACTGTGTATTCTATGACTTATCATTTTCTAATCTAGTACTGAGTTCATGCTCTTGTTGATACATAAAACCACTTAGTTTGTATCACTGTAGTCTAGCTTGATCTGTGCAATCACTATGCAGTCTTTCTCAATCTTGTGTGAAACCATCTCAGGAATCATATGCAGTAGAAATCCTTGCTCCCATTATAGAAAGTAACTTAGTACAGTGACCTTCTCCAAACAAAGGTCCAGATTTGACTTTGGCATATTAGAGTATATCTGACTGTGTCACACCTTGCATAACAAAAGATCAAGCTCTTCCTCAAGCAACAGCCATTGAGCTGTAACTGCCCAACATTTCTAACCCTCACAAAATATCTGGAAGACTCACCCTTCCTTGGGCCAATCTCTATGAGAACTCAAGAATATATCACCCACAAGAAACCAATCCTGACTCTTCTGAAGGAAACCAGTCAGATACCAATCCTCAAAAACCTGAGGACATCAGAGTAGATCCTCTCAAAACTGCTCACCCATCTCCAATTGCCACTGACCACCCTTTGGAGTTCCTAGTAAATGCCCTAGCTGAATTTCCCAGCACTCCATCAGCTGTACATCAAAGAATAGCCCTAGGACCACCAGTCTTGCCACTGACCCCACCCCTTGCCCAACCACCTACTCTGCTGATTGCCCAACCACCCATTATGTCAGAAAGGAAAGCTAGCTACCTGAAGGAATTCTCTGGGGAACCTGAGTACACCAATCAATGGATCAAACAAATGACAGCCTGGTTTGCCATAAACTCTTCACTCTATAATGATGACAAGGCAAAGATAGCTGTAGCCTGCAGCTGCCTTACTAGGAAAAATGGCTTGACATCCTAGCTGACAATACAACCTTACCTGTTGACAAAACTTATGAAAAGTTTATAAAAAACTTCATTGAAACCTTCTCCTCTTTTGATATGAAATCTGCCACCAGAACAAAACTCACAACCATTCATCAAAATGACTTTGTGGACAAGAAAACTGGAAACAACGGTTTTCAAGGATATCTGATGGAATTCTAGAATCTCATAGTCAGAGTTGGGATTACAGACAATGTCTCCTTAATCCATTATTTCTCATTGGAACTAAGCCCCACCATTCTTCAACCTATCTGTATGATGGCATCCATCCCAGACACCATCAAGGAATGGATTGACAGAGCTATCATTTTTCACCCTCAAAATGTCTAAGTCAAAGCTCTTAGAAGGGAAAGACAATTCTTTGCCCCAGCTGTCTTCCAAAGGGTGACTAGAGATCTCAATGCAATGGAAATCAACTTTGTCCACCTGAAACCTGACAAGAAAACTACTCTACTTCAAGAAAGAAGGTACTCTATCTGCAAGAAAAGCAGGTGCTGGTTCTCAAACCACCCAAAAGAGAAGACTCCTCCTCCTTGATCTCAATGATCTCCATACCACCCTACTTACATTAAAGCTACTACCACTGAACCATCCTTGGGCAGAAATCCTGATAATGCCTTGATATCATACATACAATATCTGCAAAACAAAAAAGGAATTCCTCATAACCAAATCATGCAAATCCTTCAGATGTGTTTGAAAGACAAGGAAAAAGAGACTGATCAAATGGATTTTTCAAACAAAGAGTAGGGAAGTCAATACCTCCTCTCCAACTACTACCTTCTGTATTTGTATCTAAATCTGAAGGACAATCCATGCACATCCCCATTACCTTTCAGAATGTACAGAAACAAAAAGTTAACACATCTGCCCTCATTGATAGCAGAGCAACTGGGTGCTTCATCTCCTGGAACTTCATTCATCAAAACTAACTTCCTTTTTCTAAACTGTCCCAACCCATCTTGATTAAGAATGTAGATGGAACAAATAACATTAGAGGAACCATCCATCATTATACCACTAGGAAAATCACAGTCTTAGGGGAAAAACACATCACCATTGAACATTATTTCTTCATAATCAATCTGGAAAAGGAGGACATCACTCTAGGACATTCATGATTGGAAAAAGTAAACCTCATTATCAACTGGCAAACTGGAAAATTTTATCTTGACAATCAAAACCCAACTTTCAAAAGTTGTAAATATCTTGATCAATATTTGACTCACACTACCATCTTCACCTTGATCTCCCAACAAACTCCTTAGGAGAGAGTTACTCTTCTAGAATATTATACTGACTTCACTGATGTGTTCAATGAACCTCCAAAAGGGGAACTACTCCCATTTCATGGACAATTTGACTTTCCTATCATCACAAAAGATTCCTTTGTCCCAAAAGTAGCAAAGATCTATCTGTTAAATCTGTCAGAACTCTCCACATGCAAAGAATTTGTTCAAGAAAACATTGGGAAAGGAAAAATCCCACTGTCCTCTTTCTCACAAGCTTCCCCTTTCTTTTTCATAGCAAAGAAGAATGACAAACTCTGTCCTTGCCAAGATTATTGATATCTAAATGAACATACTATAAAAAATGTCTATCCTTTACCCCTTATCTTGGACTCAATGGATAGATTCCATGACATCACTATGGTCACCAAATTCAATATCTGCTGGGGGTACAACAACATCCTTATTCAAGAACAAGATTGATGGAAAGCAGCCTTCATCACTCCAGAAGGTCTTTTTAAACCACAAGTCATGTTCTTCAAATTTTCCAATGTGCCCCCACACTTCCAAGCAATAATGAACCTTATCTTCCATAACATGATTGCTGAAGGATGGTTAAGCATCTACATGAATGACCTGGCCATAGCCTCATCCAACCTTCCTACTCACAGAGAAAGAACCCAATGAGTATTGAAACATTTCTGACAAGAAAAGCTGTACCTAAAACTATTCAAATGTACCTTTGAGAGTGACCACATGGAATATCCAGATCTCATCATCCATGCTGGAACTATCCACCTCAATCCTATCAAAATCAAAGCCATACAAGAATGAAAACCTCCAACCTTGGTGAAAGAAGTACAATCCTTTCTAGGATTCTGCAACTTTTACAGAAAATTTGTTCCAAATTATGCTAATATCGCCCATCCTCTCATTGACCTCACTAAATCCTTGATCAACTGGCAATGGAAAGAGGAACAGGAAAATGCCTTCCATATCCTTCAATCCATCATGACCTCTGAACCAGTACTACAGATGTCGGATGTAAACAAACCATTTTCCATTATGACTGATGCATCACTGGTAGCTTCTGGGGCTATATTACTTCAAACTGACAACAATGGTGACTTACATCCATGTGCTTACCATTCCCAATCATTCTTGGATGCTAAATGAAACTACAACATCTATGATTAAGAACTCCTGGCTGTAATTCATCCTCTAGATATCTGAAAACACTATCTTTGTGGTATCAGTCACCCTGTTACTGTCCTGACTGACCACAAGAATTTAACCTACTTCTGCCAACCCCAACACCTCAATTGCTGCCAAGCTAGATGGCTCATGTTTTTACAAGACTTTGATCTCCAATTCACAGCAGTCCCTGCAGCAAAGGTCACTCCAGCCAATGCACTTTCTTGCTACCCATACCCATCTATCATTTCAGACAACAAACATATTACCTTACTCCCTGATAACCTTTTAATTGAAACTATTGATACCATCATTGCATCCAAATCAGCCTCTTTCACCTTGGACAACCCTTTTGTCACAAGTGTGCTCAATTCACTATCAAAAGGATCATCTCTCCTTCCTCACACCTCTCCAACTGACTGGATATATGATAATGAAACCCTTTATTATTGAAACTGGATGTACATTCCAAACTTCCTTCAACAAGACTTAGTTACCCATCATCACTTCTCTCCTGCTTTTGAGCATGGGGGAATCTTCTGCATCCAATCATCTGTCATGAAAGATTACTGGTGGCCAGGCATGTCTACCTTCATATGAAAATATGTCCTCAGATATCTGACCTGCCAGGTGAACAAAGTAAATACTCATTTTACTACTTTCCCCCTTTTGCCAATTCCCTTCACCTGCACCTACCCCTCTCAACAATTATCTGTGGATCTTATCACTGACCTTTCTCCCTTGGGGGGCTATGACTCTGTTATGGTCATGGTAGACCATGAACTCTTAAAGAGGATAATATTCCTACCCTGTTCAAAAACAATTGATGCTGAGGGACTAGCCTCTCTCTTTTACAAATACATCTTCCCAAAATTCAGCTTACACAACAAAATCATCTCAAATAGAGGTCTTCAGTTTGCTTCTGCTTTCTCTTTGGAATTAGCCCAACTTTTGGACTACAACATTGCCCTTTCCATAGTGTACCATCCACAAACAGATGGACAAATTGAATGAACCAACCAAGAACTTGAAACCTATCTCCACCTCTTCTGTCAACAAAATCCACCTTCTTGGATGGACTTCCTTCCCATCACTGAATTCTGCCACAATTCTGCAGTACACTTCTTCACTAAACAAACCTCTTTTTATCTAATGATGGGATACAAATCAAGAGCCTACCCACCAATAGGGAAAACCTTTCTCCCTGCCTTGGAAAAATGACTCACCCTTCTTGATTTAGCTAGAGAAGAAGCCAATACCACCCATCAAAAAATATGTCTGGTGATGAAGGATAGAATTAATTTCCACTTCAAACCCTGGAAACAAGGGGACAAAGTATGGCTGGAAGCCAGAAACTTATGTTTCCCTGGATCACATCCCAAATTATTGGCTTGAAGACATGGACCCTTCCTTATCAAAAAAGTAATATCCTCCCTTGCATACAAACTAAAATTACCTCCAACATGGAGAATCCACCCAGTATTCCATATATCTCTCCTTTCTCCCTTCACACAAACTAAGAAATTCAGAACCTCATTCCCTGAACTCCCATTGGAGAAGATAGACAGAGACTCTGAATATGATGTGGAAGCTATTCTGAGACATAGAGGTTCTTGTCACTGTCAGCAATTCCTAATCCAATAGAAGAGATATTTCTTGGCAGAGAACACCTGGGAACCCGAATACAATCTATATCACTCTGCACTGCCCTAATTGAGTACAAAGGCTGCCATTCATCCACTTTTCCCACCAAAAATGTCACTTAAAGGAATTGAACACCACAGCATCCTAGGCATACTTCTCCTTGCTATCCAAACCTTGTCATCACTGTCATCATCATCAAAACCCTCTCAAAATCATAACTCTGTCCAATCCATTATTACACCCAACCTTCCTCACTGTTGTTAAAACACAAACCACCACCCCAGAAGTACTTCCCCATGCCTTTGACCTTATCATCAACACTAATCTGCCATTACAAACAAATCATCTTCCACCATTTGAATGTCATCCTATACTGGCAGCATTTTTAGAGCATGCTCTCTTAACTTTCTTGATTGAAAACACCCAAACTTACTCTTCTTCTTGTATATTATCCAGATTAGTCCACATTTACCATACCTACTGTTCTCTTTGCCTCACCTTCAACTTCTCTCCCACCTATGCCCACTTTCCTGCTGCAGAAGGACTCCCCTCTGCTGTCAATCAACTTTGAACCCAAGTCTTGGACACTCTCTATGAGGAAGGATTGGAAACAATTATTGATACTCTAAATTCAAATCCAGCCAGACACTACCTTCTTCCTATCCTTCTCTTCCTCTCTCCAGAAGACATAAATGACTACTTCCTTGATGCTCAGGACTCTTCATTACAACATTCTTGCATTCTTACCCCCACCAACTAGATACATTTCAACTGGTGAGGTCAATGATGAAACAGGGCAAACTCCACTCTCACCCCTGCTGAAAGAAACTTAAAAGCATCGACCACTTACTCTGATACCTGGGGAAATATGTTATGCTCCCAACCTGGGTCATGATGCACTTCACCCCCCCCTCATCATACTCTCCAGACCTGCATTCTTTGCTTGTCTGATGCTCACATCACCATTGAATGTCCTTCTTATATATGCCCCTACTATCATGTGCATCAGCCTGGCCATTTAGAACCTGATTGCCCAACTCATCATTGCAGACATTGTTAAAGAAGAGGTCATATCACTGATAACTGCCCCTTTCATCATGGAGAACTGTTCCACCTGGAGAGTGAGAATCAACAACCACCCTCTTTGGAACATAATGAGGGAAATTGAGCTTTGGGTATGGACCCTTGCAGCTACTGGGGGGATAATGTTACAATTTTACCTTTCACATGTTGTTGCTCCTAGATTTCATTTGTTTATTGACATCCTCCATTGTATTTTTTTGTCTTATGGCTAACCTTTCTGGTATATAGACTATGACCACTCTTCTAGGTATCATCTCATTATCAATATCTTGTGTCTCCTTTACTTCCATCCAATATCTTCATCTATATGTGTTATATCCCAGATTCATCACTTCAACTCTGACCCTCTGGATCTCCTCTGATCCAACTCTGACCCAACTCTGGACCATTTTCTCCAAACTCCAGATCATTTCCCTTCATATGTAGTCCTTCAAACTCTGGACGCTTCTGAGATGACTCATCTCCATTCCAATGACATTTCATTTCATTCCTGTATCCTCCATTCCATTCCTTTTGTATTAATCTTAGTTTCACTCCTGAAACTCCTCCATGCAGTGTCAACTGCAGAAGCACAGCTCCACAGCACCTCTGGTACATACTCTATCTGACCTCTGAACTTCTTAGTCATCTGTTCCCTCCATAGTATAAATACTCCATATGATACTCTGTAATCTTTAGCTCAAATATCAATCTAGCCTAATGGTCTCACCTCTGTCCTCTCTTGTCTGAGCCTTGATGGCTTAACTCTGACCCACCTTTGACCTCTCCACTCTGCAAATACAGGACTTGGACCCAATGTAAGGGCACACCACATAAAATGAAGCCAAGTCCCATCTGATCAAAACTCTGGAGTTCCGGAGTTCTGGAGATTGTCCAATATGGCCTTGACAATATGTCCTCTTCTTTTAGTCAATGCAGCATTAGTTTGTACTTCCTTTGTTCTTTGATGTTCCACTACATTTCTTGCTGTGTGTTCTATAACTTATTATTTCCTAATCTAGTACTGGATCTGTGCTCTTGTTGATACATAAAACTGCTTAGTTTGTATTGCTGTAGTCTAGCTTGATCTGTGCAATCACTATGCAGTCTTTCTTAATCTCATGTGAGACCATTCCAGGAATCATATGCAGTAGGAATCCTTGCTCCCATCATAGGAAGTAACTTAGTACAGTGACCTTCTCCAAACAAAGGTCCAGGTTCAACTTTGGCATACTAGAGTGTGTCTGACTGTGTTGTGCCCTGTGTAACAAAGCCTGGTCATGAAGCAGATGATTTCATTATTATTTTCTGTTCTGTTGATGTTTCATACTGCAATTGGTTCCTTGAGTTTTTGAAACCCCAACTGATTTTTCTGTAAGAACTTCCAGGATGCAAATGATCCTGTTGCTTCACTATCTAGCAGAGCCTTAGTGTTGACTTTCTTTCCATTATCATGCAGCATGATCAAGAGTCTCATGGCTTTGTCAGTATTGCTGGTAGTGTACATGGGGGAAAGTGTTACAGTAGGGAGTCAGTCCATCAACTTAGAGCACTCCCATTTCAAAAATCTGAGGTGGACAGCCCTTCAGTGGGTTCCTCACCTTTCTCTGCAGTGGGGATTTCTTCTTTGAAACAAGTATGAAGAACTTTGAGAATTTCCTCTTTAGTACTTCCCTTAAGCCTGAGCACCTTCACATACTTGCCAATAGATGAGGTTGGCATGGCTTTTGGGGCAATGGTCTGTCTGATGTGCAGGAGGTTTAGTTTTCAGGGCACAGGTGACAAAGGGTTTCCTTTCTTTTTCTTTCCCTTTGCCCTTGTGGTTAGTGGCCATGCATTCAGATTGCTTACATGTGAAGCATTTCTTTTCTCAATACAGTTTAGTGTGTTCATCAGGCCTAAGCTTCATGTAGTCTACGTCCATGGAATTGGAGTCTTTGTATGTTGTGTGACCTCCTGTTTGTGAGGGAGGGTAGTGGGATCAAAGGTTTCTTACATGGATTAAATGAGTATACATCTCCATGGCCTTCTTAATCCATTCTGTGAGTGTTGCTGGCTCTCTGGCCATGATTATTGAAGCAGAGATGGTGTTCAATCCTGCTGCACACTTGTGCTTTCTTTCTTCTTCATTCATGATCTTCACTCAATCTATCAAGTTTTGAGCTTCAGTGATGTATTCCTGGAATTCATCATCCCATTCTCCAGTATTGTTCTTCTGTCTGTGCTGTCTTAGATGGTCCAACTTGAATCAGGAGTTAGATACAACATCAATGGGGTGGAAGGTGGCCAGAAAGTCTTCAGCCATTTTTTCAAACATTTTATCTGCCACAGCTACTGTTCTGTCAGCAATCTTATTATACCAGAGTTCAGAAAACACTCCACTCTGTCCCATACCCATACAATTCAGGATGGTTAACAACTTGTGTGTGTCATTGGCAAACAGCATGGCATTTACCTTGAAGTAGGCCTTCATGGCCTTCAATCATCTTTGTGCATCCTTGGATTTTCCTGAAAAGAGTTCTGATAGTGCAGACTTGATTTCTGACATTCTAGGTCTGGGGGATTGGGGTGGGGTGAAAGTGATGGGGGATCCTGGTCCTGGCAACAGTGGTGGTGAGGGAGTAGGAGACATAGGAGGGGATTGGGAAGAGGACCTAGCAGAGTACAAATGTTGGATACTAAGACCAAGAATACACTTGGTGATTTCACTAGAAGGTAACATGGGTATAAATGGAACCAGTGATGAGGCTGTGGTATCAGGAAGCCTTCCTGTACTTGCTGAGACTAACAGTCCAATATATGGACAAGAGGGTTTCAGTATTTGATAGAGTGATGGATCAGGGATGACCAAGGGTTGAAAGAGAAACCTGGTCTGGAGATACAATGTGGGGGTTGATCAGCAATGGTGATGAGATATGCTCAGCAGGATAGCACCTGAGAGCAGGAAAGATCTAGTTCTTTTGTTACATGGTTACTTGTGGCTAATACCTTGGGAGTAACAGTCTCCTTGTACAAGGCTAGTATGACAGGTGCAGTGGCTACAATGTTGGGATGACTCTAACAGTTGGAACAACCTGAAGATTAAGGTTAAAACAGTGTCACAGCAAGGCAACACTACAAGGACACAGCAAGCAAGTTGGTGCTCTCCACTAGGCCAGAATAGCTAACTAAGGATGGTGACTCCTTAGAAGATGCTAGCTCTGCAAGTACCAGACAGTATTGCATAGAACTAGATGCCATACATGATGCACAGTAGCAACTTATATACAATTGGTGGCTGGGTTAGGGCCAGTTCATAGAACAAAAAGAAATAATGGAGAACAATAGAAATGGCATTATATTGAATGGGTTGGAACTGGTAGGAACAAGAGTATGATGTGTTGTAGAATAGAACAGAAACAGATTGAATGTTACATAACTATGAGGAGATCAGATCATGACTAAGTATAAGAGAACCTAGTTAGAAGGTAGGTGTCTGAAGCATAACAGATAAAGGAGAAGAAGAAGATATAGCATTAATGTGAGAGTAAATGTGGTTGCAATCTCTATGAGGACTTGTTGCAACCAAGAGCCTGTGAAAACATGAAATGAATGAGAAAGTATGATGATGTAAAGAAGAAAAAGGGAAATTTGTAACACAAAGTCATTGAGGAAGAGCATTCATTGAGCTTGTCATCAGGATAGTTTCTGTGCTAAGTGAAGACAATGATGGGTTGTTTCATCCCTGTTAAGTAGTGTTTCCAGTGGTAAAGAGTGTGGATGACAGTGGGTAGTTCCCTCCCTATCATAGATGTCATAGTTCCTTTCAGCATATATGAAGGTTTGAGAATGGTAGGCACATGAATGATATTCTCTGTTATTGTCTTTTTGGAGAGGGACTTCTCCAGAAGCTACTAGTGATGCATCAGTCATAATGGCAAATAGTTTGATATTGTCAGGCATGAGAAGAAATGGATCAGTGGTGAAGATGTGTTTCAAGGTATCAAATGCCTGTTGTTGTGGGATTTCCCATTTCCAGGGAGTGAGTTTTTTGGTGAGGTCATTCAAAGACCTAGCAATGTTGGCATAGTTGGATATGAACTTTCTATAGAAATTACAAAATCCAAGAAATGAGTGGACTCCCTTTACTGAAGAGGGAGGTTTTCACTCTTTAATGGCATTGACTTTCATTGGATCTAAGCAAAATTTCCCTTCTTTTACTATCATGCCCAAGTACCCCATAGAGTTGGTGTCAAAGGTAAACTTCAACAATTCAGGATAGAGTTTTTCCTGTTAAAAGTGCTTGAGCACCCATCAGGTGCATCTCTGGTGGGTGAAGAAGCCTGTGGAAGTGAAACCAGGATTGTTCATGTATATTCCAAGCCATCCTTCAGCAATCATGTTCAAAATATGTGGTTCATTATTGCTTGGAACTGAGGGAGGGCATTGGAGAAACTGAAAAACATTACTTGAGGTTCAAACAATCCCTTGAGTGTGATGAAAGCTGCTTTCCATCTGCTTTCTTTGTCAATCAATGCATTATTGTACCCTCAACAGATGTTGAACTTAGTGAAATATTTTGCATCTTTGAATTGATCAAAGAGGTCTGAGATGATGGATAGTGGGTGAGCATTTGTAACTGTGTTCATTCAAGTAGCAATAATTCTGACACAGTCATGACTTTTCATCTTTCTTGACAATGAAAAAGAAGGGCAAAGCCTGTGAAGAGATAGAAGGGATGATTTTTCACACTTCTAGATTTTTCTTTACAAACTCTTTGCATGATTGAGTCTCTGCTGGGTTCAGAGGGTAAATTTTGATGACTTTCAGAATGAAGAAGTTGTTGATTTTGATGTTAAAATTGAAATGCCCTCAATGTGGTGATAGCTCTCCTTTTGAGGGTTCTGTGAAAATGTCAGCACATTCCTTGTATGCTTCTGAGAGGATTATGTCCTTCTTTTCAGCATTTTGGGTAATGGTGGTGGAGAGGATTACTTTTCTGAGGAATAAGTTCACATGTATACAAGATTCAAGGTCCTTAGAGGATTTCATTACAAGTTTACCTGTTTTTCAGTTGATGATCAGGTTATATTTCTTCAACCATGGTTGTCCTAAGATTATGTTTTCTTTTTTGATGTTAAGTAGGTAGAACTGTTGCCAGTGATATAACGGTTCTTTCCCTTTCAGTGTTAGACATAACTTGATCTTGAATCTGATGGTTTCCATTCAATTTTCAGTTCCATCTGCATTTCTAGCAGTAATGGGCTGGGATAGCTTGGAAAATCCAAGATAATATTTTCACATGAACTTTCATGATACAAAGAACTCCATTGCTCCACTGTTGAGTAGAGCTTTAATGTCAACAGATTTAGTGAGGCTCCCAGAGGACAAGGATATATCTAACTTATAGATTATCCTTTGTTTTTGGATAGAAATATAGGAGTAATTCAGGTAACAGGAGAGGTAGTCATTGACTTAGCTACTCTCCTTTTCAAGAATCCATCTTAGTTTCAGTGGTTTTATTTTCCTTTTCATCCCCACCTTCTTCTAGCAGCTGTCATATCCCAGATTCATCACTTCAACTCTGACCCTCTGGATCCTCTCCAATCCATCTCTGTATCAACTCTGATCTGTTTCCTCCATACATAGTTCTTTGACCTCTGGATGTCTTCAAGATGACTTGTCTCCATTTCATTTATGTTCCATTCCATTTCAGTGCCCTTCATTTCATTCCTTCCATATTAATCTTAGTTCCACTACTCATATTCCTCTGTGCAGTGTCAACTGTGAAACACAGCTCCACAGCACCTCTGGTACATCCCTTTACCCAACCTCTGAAACTCTTAGTCATCCATATCCTTCATAGTATAAATACTCCATACATTACTCTGTAATCCTTAGCTTGAATATCAACCTAGCCTGATGATCTTCTTCAACTCAGTCAGACAGTTCCTCCTTCATCTTCTCTCATCCAAGCCTTGATGGCTCAACTCTGACCCACCTCTGACACCTCTGCTCTGTAAATTTGAGACCCATGCAAGGGCACACCACATAAGGTGAAGCCAAGTCTCATCCAACCAAAACTCCGGAGATCATCCAACATGGCCTTAACAGCAGCTCCTTGAAGCACATATAGAAGACTTTCAGGATCCAGTCAGTATTATTTCCCTCTTTCTGAAGCTTGTTGATGTATGTAGAGATGAGGTCAGGAGGAGTACAGCTGGAAGATGCTACTGTGGCTTGGTAAGCTGGAAGTGCCTTTGTATTGACTACTTGGGTTTGAGTGGTGGGTTTATAATAGGCCTTCTTCTTTCCTTTTCCTTTAGAGTGGTTTGCAGCAATGCAACCTTTCTTCTTGCATATAAAACATTTTTCTTCATTCAGAGGCTTAGCCTGTTCAGGTGGGGAGAATTTAACATAATTGACATTCATGACATTGGGGTCATGATGGTTGGAGTAATTCTTGTTTGAATAGAATCATCCTTGTTTGAGATTGCATACTCAGGTCAACTGTGCATGCATAGCAGAGGCTTTCTTGATTCATTTCTCAAGTGTGGCAGGTTCTCCTGCTATAACAATAGGGATGGCAATAACTGGGCCAATTCTGGCAGAAAATTGGTGTATCTTTTCACCTTCCTCAGTGATCTTGGCTCAATTAATGAGATTTCTTGCCTTAGTGACATATTGTGGCAATCCATCATCCCATTCTCCTTCATCATTTTTCTGGTGATGTTGATGAAGGCTTTTGAGTTTATGGTGGGCATTAGAGATGATGTCCATGGGATAGAAGGTAGCATAAAAGTCCTTCTTCATTATTTTGAATGTTTTATCTATGGTCAAAATGGCAGCATTGGCAACTTTATCACACCAGTGTTCCATGAACTGGGCACTATGTCCAGCACCCATTCAGTTTAGTTTAGTTAGCAATTTGTTGCTGTCTTGGGTGAACAGTACAGCATTAATAGTAAAATAGACCTTCATGGCCCTCATTCATCTGTGTGCATCCTCAGACTTGCCAGAGAAGGCTTCTGGGAGGGTGGCTTTGACTCCTACCATTACTGGAGGTGAAGATTGGGGCAGGATAAGGGTGATGAAAGATTCTGGTCCTGGTGAAGGAGGAGGAGAGGGTGACAGAGTGGGGAAGCAGGCAGTGTATGATCTAACAATGGTTCTAGTGGTTCTTTGGACAAGACTTCTTAGAGTATTCTCAGATGTGGGCTGGTTTATCCCTTGAGGGGCAGGAGATGATGGCTTTGGTGACTACTGGGCAGTTCTGATAGGGTGCCCAGCTTGTTTGAGAGGTCTCAAGTGTGGATATTTAGAGGGGTGAGGTTGAGGCAAGTCTCTCAATGAGGTGGCCCTGTGGTTCAAAGATGATTCTGGTCTGATGACTTGGTGGGGTGATTTACCAGCTATGGTGTTGGAATATGTCTTCACTGTTGAATAATAGGGAGAAGAGATAAGCTAGTTCTTTTGTTACACTGTTCTCAGTGACTAGCAAAGCAGTGGACCTCTCACTAGATCATGACTGTAACTGGGCTGGCACTGGACTGACTCTGAAAGATGCTCAGTACTTCAGTGTACTGGTTAGGGTGCTGTGGCAAGACAACACATAAGGCACAATGTTGAGATGGTGATGACCACTAGGTGAGATTATACTACTGTGGACTTGTGAGGTCACACAGCAATGCTAGAAACTGAGCAGATAGAATAGCACAGAACCAGCCATAGTACAGAATAAGAAGAGACAGTTTATATAGGCATACTGTGGCTGGTTGAGGGCTGGTCCATGAAGGGTAAAAGAACAATGAAGATCATTTAGTAAGAACTGAGTCAATGGAAGATATTGAAACATCATAGAAAAGAAGAGCTGAAGAAGAAAGATGTTCTGAGAGTGGCTGTGGTGAGATTGGATAATGACTGGGCAAGATAGAGATCCTAGTTAAAAGTGATGTGTCCATGAAAGAACCAAAGAGCTTGGAGGAAAAGTACATATACCTCATATACTCTACTAAATTCAAAAGTGAAAAAACTGTTGCAATGGTGTTGTCATATTGAATTATTCATATCTCAGCAGGCCCTGATCTGAATCACGTGATCCAGATACCATTTTGTAGCCATTGGCAAGTACTAACTTTGGTCTCACCAAACCTAAGCGAAATTCCCATGTGTGTTGGCAGGGCACTGTGTGCCCTGCATTGGGGGTTAGCATTGCAATGGTTTTTGAAGTCACTGTAAGTATGGTTGCAAAAGAATGATGCATAAAAGAAGTCATTGAAGAAAGAAAAGAGTGGCTGCACCCATGGCATACTGCATTAAGTAGCATCCCATCATGAAGAGGATGTAAAATTGTCACACTTTCTTCCTCTTTTGATTTTTCAAAACACACATGCAACACTTTTAGTATTTGGTCTGTGTGATTCTCATCTGTCTTCAGCTTGTTTATGTAGGCAGTGACAGGGTTGAGAGTCTGTCTGCTAGAGAAAGTGACAGCAGCCTAATAAGCAGGTGGTTCTTTAGAGGTATCAATAGTTCTTGCTTGAACAGGATTTCGGGGCATGGGGCAGTATTTCCCTTTCTTTAAAGTAGTTGGCAGTGACACACCCTTTCTTTTTGCAAATGAAACATTTTTCTTCACTTAAGAGTTTGGCCCATTCAGACAGAGAGAGCTTAACATAGTTGACATCCACAACATTGGGGTCTTGGTGGTTGGAGTAGTTTTTGTTGAAATAGAAATGTCCTCTTTCAAGGTTTCACACCCTGGTCAATGGCATGTGCAAGATGGAGGATTTCTTGATCCATTCTTTCAATGTGGCAGGTTCTCCTGTGATAACAATCAGGGTGGTGATTACTAGGTCAATTCCAGTGGAGAAATAATGAATCTTTTCAGCTTTCTCAGTGATTAACCCTTGATGGCCTTTAGAGGTTCACATGACATTGTTGATTTGCCAGAGTCAGAATTGGAGTTCAAATGGATTTAGTTCTATAAGAACTGAGTGTCCATCTGGAGTGGTCTTCATCACCCACCATTATGTCTCAGAATGCCAACATCAGCACATGGTCCAACAACTGTTTGGTGGAGTGTGGCAATGATGAAGATGACCTTTGGAATGTGAAGGCCATGGAGTGGAGGAGGCATGTGAAAGTGAGGAGAGAGGTGAAAATGTGGAGAAAGAGTCATAGAGGGTAGAGGAGGAAGCTGTGAAGAAGTGGACAGAGAAAGCCATGAGAAGGTGGGCTGAGAAGACCATGAGGAAGTGGACTGAGAATGCTGCAAAACAAAGAGCAGCAGAGGATGCAGAGAAGATATGAGTGCAGCAAGGATCAAGCAAGGGGAAAGAAAAGGCAGAGAAGCTTTCAGAGTGCTGAAGATGTAAGGAGTGCAGGCTTGAGTGTGTTTCCACTTCTGGTAAGTCCACCTCATGCATGGCTTGCCATGATGCAAAGGCCAAGTGTGAGAGGTCCAGAAAGAAGAAGCCAGAGAGGAAGTGGAGGAGGAAGGTGAAGGAGGAAGAGTGGCCAAAAAAAAGGTATGCTCAGAGGAGTTGAAGGTGAGCCAGAAGAGGATAAATTCAGAGAAATCAAAGGATGGGGGAAGTGAGCTGAGGGAATGCATCTGGGAGATCATCAGGGCAATTCAGAAGCTTTAGGAGATGGTAAGGAGACAGGTAGTGCATCTGGACACCCAGAACATGCTGCTTCACTGCCTGATAAAGCTGAAAGCATAGAAGATATATGGGTGGGAGGAGTAGAAAAAGGGGTCAGAGGCAGAGTGTCACACTTTTTCCTAATTATTGGGGCCCTCTACATCCACTATTCCATTCATGCTTCAGTGCTCTTCATTCTTTGATGCATTCTCTGTTGTATAATACTATTACAAGGGTACATCACCCTTCTTCAAGCCCTTGCTTTCTTGTACAGATGTATAACTTCTAACTAGGATCTCTCTATTGCCTAGTCATGATCTGATCTCTCCACCTTGCATGAGAACACCTTTCTTATTCTGCTCTTCCTTTCTATGGTATTCTATCCTCTTCCTTTGACTCAAGCC